>PVJH01028278.1:0-27572 GCA_004026705.1 Nesogale talazaci
ATTGGAGCATGTATGCAGGAAGGTCACATCAACCAAGAGAGGTTTGGAAAGGGGTGGCTGGCTACTGGGGTTCCCGGGAGCTGGGGAGGAGCTAGGGTTCTTGCAACAGTCCAGGCAAAGACAACGACAACGATGGTGGCTTCAGTGGATGTGCGTGGCTGTGCGGCAGGGGTGGCAGTGATGGACTTTGGCTCCTCGATTTTCATCCGGAGTAAATTTCGATCACCTGTGCTGGGGGGCGGTGGGAGGGGGGAGGGGAGGAGATAGAGGAAATTGAACCAAGAGGTCTGTTTGGGTCTTCGGTGATGTCTGTGTGTGCTTGTGTGGTGTACGCCTGTGCATGTGAGGCCCCCAGGTCTGCTGTAGGAGGTGTGTCAGTCAGACCACCTCTGTGAGTTTGCATGGGGCCCGTCCCTGGCTCTGTACCCTCTCCCAGCCCCCGGGGCTACTTCTGCCAGATGGGGATTCCCCAGGGGCGAGCTGGGCAGTGGGGTGGGTGATTCCTTGGGAACTGCCTGGCATCTGGGTGTACTATTCAGCCTCGGGAGGCCTTGGCAGCCCCGCCCGGCAGCGGCAGGCAGCCTCCAGGGCAGCTGGCGGCGATTAGCAGCGCTGATTACCTTGTGGCGATGCCATCTGGGGTGAGGGCATGGAGCCCAGCCCCACGGGATCCCCTCCTTGCTGGCGTGCAGTTTTCTGGGACTGTATGCCTCTGAATGTGTCAGCATAGCTCCATGTGTGAACAAGGGGGCTTCGGAAGTTCATGGGAACATTGAAATGGTAGATAACAGACTCCTCCCGTGAACTTTTTGAAAGTCCTCCTGTACACGCATGCATGTACATAGGAGCACATGTGTCCACATGTACATGTTTGAGTGGGTACCTGTGTGGAGACCAAGCCTCTGTGGCCCTTCCTGTCTGTGTACACACCTGTGTTTGTGCTGTACGTCTGCAATGTCTCCTGCATTTGTACGCACGGGTAGCGGTGGTGTCTGTGGATACATGTGTGCGTGTGCGTCTGTCTCTCTTTGTGTGCTTATTCAAATATATGAAGTGCTGCATGCATGCATTTTGAAAACTGCACACTTGGCTGTGTTTGGGTATGGCCAGCACCAGATGAGAGGGTACCCCACCTCCAACCAGGACTTTTTTTTTCTTCAAAGTTCTATATTTAAATGTTTCTACAAAACAGCCTTATCACCTTCGAAGTACTCTCCATGACACTTCAAACATTTATCAAATCTGTGATTCCATTCTCGGAAGCATTTTTCAAGCTCATCTGTTCGGGCAGCACTCCCTCATTTTTTTCTTTACCTCTTCTACATCTTCAACTTGTTCTCTTTCCATGTCCCTCTTCATTTGTGGAAACAAAAAGAAGCCACACAGAGCGAGGTCGAGTGAGGAAGGTGTTTGGGGCAAGAGAGGCATGCTGGGATTTTTTTGCCCCAAACTGGCCGCGTGCGCAGATGCACTGTTGTGGCAGCAAAACCAGTCCCCTGTCTGCCACAAATCAGGTCCTTTTTGTTGACACAGTTATGCTGTCACTCCAGAACCTCTAAACAGCGAGCTTGATTAACAGTCTGACCTGGTGGAACAAACTCCAAAGGCACTGCTAGTTGACAGTGGTGTCTGTTCGGGGAGTTGACAGATGTCCAGAATGAGGTTTGTCATCAATCTACAGATCACCTTTTCTGAAATGAGAAATCCACTCCTACACTTTAGTGTCTCCCATAGCGTTGTGCTTGTAAGGTTTCTGCTTGAGGGGAACAAAACTTCACAGCTGCACACTTTTCTCTTAACTCCGCCATCACCCCAAACGAGGTTCGAATGAGACTGCTTTCACGATACAGTTTGTTGTGACCAGAAAGAACCGACCCGGTGACCCGGCTGGGTGCACTCACTCAGAGCGGGTTGCTTGGGGCTCACCTAGTGGAGAAAATGCAAAACTGCATGCGGGCACGTAGGGAGTCCGTGGGGCTGGGCTCACTGCCCTCATCCCAGATGGCAATGCCACGAGTGGAGCTTTTTTTTTTTCCATTTGGGGGGGAGGTACCCCCTCGTCTTTGTCTCTTTCTGTGGACTCATCTGGGCTCCAAACATTTCATGGGAAAAGTCCACGGTCTGTTAGTGCCATGTTCCGTGAAGCGTTCGAAGCCCCTGGTGTATGCAGTACCGTATGTCTGACCGTGTGCTCATGGGCGTGCCCACACAAAGCCAGAAAAACCAAACTCCTTGCCGCCTCCAGGCCAGGGTCCATCTGCCCCCGTGAGTCCCTGTGACTGCGACTCTTTCCGGGAGTGGAGCAGCTGGTGGTTTCAAACTGCAGCCCAGTGGGTAACCACTGCGCCACCGGGGCTCCTTGCGGGCACACCAGGCTGCTTCACCAAGTTTGGGGCGATTTCCCATCACTTTAAAATCTCACTTTCCCACGCATGTTGAAAGGCCCCCGGATGTGTGGGAGGGGGGAGAGAGACAAGCACACTTCTATCCAGAGTTGATCACAGTGTGCCCTGGGACAGGGCGCGGCTGTTCTGGTGAGCATGCTTGGATGCTGTGGGAAGACACCTGGACCCCCTCCTGACCCTCCCTGCTCCTGGCTGCTCCGACCCAGCCATCGCCTCCGCCTGGGAGGACCCAGGACTAGGACGAACGCGAGAGGTGCCCACACTGGCCCTGCGGCCACTGGCCTGCGCTGGGAGCCCAGGCTTGCAGGGCGTGGCTCATCCCAGTACACGCTCAGAGCTGTGTGGTCTGGTGGAGGTGCAAGGTTCCTGTGCTTCGTGTGGGCGAAGCATCCGACTGGCCCCCAGGGCATTGTGAGGGTTACAGGAGCTAGCGGAGGGGAGGGTTCACCCACACAGAGCCCGGCTGATGCTGCCTGATATTTCCTCCGTGTCCACCACTGGCCGGGCACCTCCTGATCAGACGGGCCCCTGCCTCCTTGCCCCTCAGACCCGCACCCACACAGCCGGAGCTCCCCACCCCACTTGCCGCCTGCTGAGCTCAGCACTTCCCAGGCCCCACCGCCACATCTGGGCCGGACTCCCAGCAGGACCACATTGAGGCGCCTCCACAGCCCGTGGTCAGGATTTCCGCTGACTCAGCACCTCGGTGGGAAATCCCAGGCTTTCCCCCATGCTGAGCCGAGTCGGATGGGACCCTGGCACTCCTAGGAGACTCTATGACTGCCTCTACTGGAGCCCCCTGGGGTGTTCCCACACCTATTCCCCTGCACCCAGGGTGATGCCAAGAACCCTGGAGCCTTATGTGAGCGCCGCCTTGGCCGGCCGGCCCCCAATCCTGGGCAGTACCAGAAACTTCTCTTCTAGCCATCCTCTCCTGAAGACCCATCTACATCCAGCCTCAGTCCCTCTCACTTCCTTGCCTCCTGAACACAGGCCACCTCCCCAGCACCGCCTGGAAGCTCCAGTCCCAGGCTCTCCCACCCCCACCCCATGGCAGTAACGACCCTCACATTTACTAAGCCCCTCATGTTCCAGACACTACATTAAACACTTCCACGGATAAGAGTGCCATTATCACACGACTGGAAGGAGGAACCGAGCTTTGAGCCTTTGAAGATTATGGGGAAAGGAGGTATACTTCTCTGGGCCAGAGAGAAAGGGGTTAATTTTGTACCCTGCTTCCCCCCTCCCTTCCTGCAGGCCTCTTCCTTACCCTCCCCCCACGCCCACCCCCTGCCCCAGTCTTCCCTTGCTGGTGCAGACAGACAGAGGGACAGACCGACTGGGAATGTCAGGCTGAAGAACTGGAAAAATGTTAGGCTGATTACGGAACTTTGGGCGGCAGTCACGTGGCTAGTGCCACGGAACCCGTGGGGGAGGGTCTTCACTCCCCAGCTCCTGCCCCCACCCCTGGCCGAGGAGGCCTGAGGGTTAGGAGGTGGCACAGGGGACGCCCTTCCAGTTCCAGGCCTGGCTCTTAAAGGGCCTGGCCTCCGCGCCCGCCTGCCCCGCGGAGCCCCTTCCAGGGCAGCTCTGGGCACGCCGGTCCCGCCTTGCTCGCTGGCTCACCTGGCGGGGAAGTGGGAGGGGCGGGCCCGGGAGCATCGCCAGGCCAGGAGCCCGAGCCCCGCGTCCTGCCGCCGCCGCCGCCGCCGCCAGAGCCCCCTCCCGGCCCGCCCGCAGGCCCTGCCAGGCGGCCCGTTCCAGCTGTGTTCCATTAGCGGCCCTGGCAGCCCCCCAGCCCCCTGGAACCGCCCCCTCTCCCCCCACTCGGCGTGGCCGGCAGGCAGTCCCAGGCAGGCGTGCGCGCCGGGCAGCACTCGCACTCGGCCGGCCGGGAGAACGCGGGCCCCCGGGAAGCCGGGGACCCGTGGCCGAGAAACCCTGAACACTGCAGTGGGGCTGGTGCTCCCCGTGCTACCTGGATTGATCCCCCGGTGGGGAATCCCCCGGTCACTGGTAAGTGGAGTGGACTGCCTCCGGGACCCTGGGCTGCGGGGTCCCCATCCCCCCTGACTTGCTGTGTAACTTGGGACCAGTGGCCTTCCCTCTCTGGGCCTCAGCCAGAGCTTCCATAGCGAGAAGTGCTCCGACTTCTCCCACCCGCAGATGTCTGTGTGCTTGCATTGGCTTTTCTTCTCCGGGGAACTCTCTTTTTCTTCCCCCTCTCCCCTCTCCTGCAGCTCCTGGAGGGGGCCAGAGATGGGGGTCAGACGGAGCAAGAGTCCATTCTGGTTCACTCCTCCACACGCAGCCACATGCCTCCCCACAGCGCTGCCCTTCACCGGGCTAGCGGAGGGGGAGGCTGGGATGGGCTTGGAGAGATGGGATGTGCATGCTGCTGGAATGGTGTTCGGGGAGTGTGGGGTCTGGTTCTTCCCTGGGGAGGAGGCGACCCGAGGTCCATCTCTGAATATACTGGGATGTCTTCATTCAGGAGCGAGGGAGGGGAAATAGGATTCCATGACAGCTGGAAAGGAATGAGGTCAGACTTGCATAAGAACTTCCCCACAGGAAGCCCTACAGGAGGGGTGGACATAGGCTGGCCATGTGCATGTGTGTACGTACAAGCTGATATTGGCACGTGTGTCTTGGCAGGCATGCATCGTCGTGCATTGGAGCATGCCCACATATACACTCTGGCACCGATGCATCTGTGGGAGTCTATGCCTGGGTCTGTGTGTGCCTCGTTGTGGGCATGTGCATGTCTCTGTGTGTCCTGTTGACTTGCCTGTCCCGGCGGGAAGCTGGATGATGTATGGCTCTGCTGGCCGCTTGCTGAGCCTGCATTGATTTATCTGGGCCCATCCATCAGGGTTTAATAAAACTAAAAGACGAGCATCCATCAGCAGGAGAGGTTGGCGACGAGGGCTCTCGCCCCAATGACCTGCTCTCCTGCCCACTGGGCCTATGGGAAACCTTCCTTGGCCCACACACACCCCAGTGACGCCTGCCAGGAGAGCCGCCCAGCCGGTGGCCCCTGACTTTGTGGGTACCTGGCAGGCGACCGGGGCTGAGCTGGGTGCAGCTGGCCAGGGAGCAGACTGGCCCACACGAGTGTAGTGCACAGGCTGTTACCCTGCCGACAGGCTTCCAAGTGTCTTGGTAAACAGCCTTGGCCTCCAGCCCCCCTCTCTATTCCGACTGCCCTGACCTCCCTGAATCCTCAAAACAATCTAGCAACTCTCCCCTGGCATAGCCAGGTGCCCTCTGGACCTGCGTCCGGACTCCTGCCAGCATTCTGCTCTGACTGGTCTGTGTCTGGGCCATGTCAGTGGCTAAATATTTTGAGAATCACTCCTGCCCAAGGGCTATCCTTGGGCCCCAGAGAGGGACTGACATCTGGCCAGACCTCCTGCCACCCTCTCCCAGTACCTGCCTGCACCCCCCCCCCCCCCCCGGGGCTGGTGGTTTCTCGCCCCTGAGTGCAGTTGTGCTATGTGAGTTCAGGGATCCGCCTCCCGGCCTCTGTGGTTTTCAGGTGCTGCCGCTGCGGCTGACCTCTCTGGACCAGGATGTGGGCATCTTGGGCTCCCGGCCTATGGCTGCTCGGTCTCTGGGCCACCTGCGGTCACGGGGCACAGACAGGTGAGATGACACAGGAGGGTCAGGCTCTCTGAGCTCCCGGGGTTCTGTGGAACTGCCTTTGGCTCATGGGGGAAGACTCTGAGGTCTGGGCTCAGAGTGGTCTGGGGAGTTGGGGTGCGCAAGCCTTAGCAAGAGTGAGCTAGAGTGTGGGTGTGTTTTTGTGCCTGTGTCTCTGAGTGTCTCCGTGTCTGCATCTTTGTGTCTCTGAGCATCTCCGTATCCCTGTGTTTCTGCCTGTGAGAGACCAGGCCTACCCCACCCCCATGCACATCCCAGCCTGAGTGCTAGCAGGATCAGCGGGATAGGAAGGGACAGGCTGTGGACTCTTCCTACAGGAGGAAGCTGCGTCCTGAGTGAAACCTTGGGCCCTCCAATCCTTATCCTGGCGCAGAACCCATCCTCCAGCCCATGGGCTCCTCCTCTTCCTCCTTCTCCTCCTCTTCCTCCTCCTCCAAGGTTGACCCTGCAAATTGAATAGAGGGCCCACCCCAGGGCTCAGCTCTATATGGGAAAGAGGGTGCAGCTTTCCAGGGCCCCAAGCCAAGGGAAGTTGACCTGGCACCTTCCCTGACCCTGCTGGGCACCCTGTAGGTGGCGTGGCAGCACAGCTATCCAGCCGAACAGGCACAGAACTTCTGAGTCCGGCTGACAGAGGCAAGGACCAGGGGGCTGCATGCCCCCCTCCTGGGTGCCCGGGATGGCCTGTGTGTGCCGCATGGGTGTGCACATATAGGTGTCTGCCTGTGTGTGTGTGTGTGTGTGTGTGTGTGTGTGTGTGCATGCCCTGCTCTTCGCTCCCTCACCAGATCCCCTGGGGGCCTAGGGCAGAGAATTTCAACATCTGTAAGGAATCTGGGCCCACGGCCAGCGAGTGAGTCACCCGTGGCTGCTGCTGGCGCTGAAGACAGTGATGGTCTTTCTGGCCAGCTCTGGAGGAGGGGGCTCCAGTGGGGTCACTGGGCCCAGGGATCCAGGACTCTTTCTTCCTGCCAGACTGGCCAGGGGCTCCAGCTTGTGGGCACTGCCTTCCCTATATTTCAGGCTACCCAACCCTCCCTGCAGAGCCTCAGAGGCCTGAATTCACCCATCCTCTCCTTCAGGAGAAACTCAGTCTGGAGCCCCAAGGCCCTGAGGTTCCTTGGAGCTTGTGGTCCCCTCAGGCCCTCAGTCTCTTCTTATTTCTTCACAAGATAGCTATCCAGGTGAAAAGTCATTCTGTTGGCTCAGACTTGTGTCTGTCTTGCTTGTCTGCTTGGGAAGCGGGAAATTGAGCCCCACCCACCCCAGAGCACATGGGTACCAGCTGCAGACAGCATTCCTGGGGGCATGGGCATCTACAACTCTCATGTGTGCAGGCATGCACGTGTAACTAAATTATACAACCACATAAGGCCTGGGTGCTTTCCTGCCCCACCATGGGTGTGTGTTCATGGCAGAGTACACGAAGATAACCGATCCAACCTGAGCCCTCAGACCAGTCTGAGCCGTGTCCTTCTCTCTCTTGCTTCCTGGCCTCAGACTAGGACTTCAGGGCACGGGGACTCCAGGAGCCCTGCTCGGCTCTGCTGCAGACTCACCTGGTAGCCAAGAGCCAGGCCTCAGTCTCCCCATCTGTATGATGGAGTCTCCCCTACCCCCCACCCCCGGCCCCACTCCAGTCTCCAGGGTCAGAAAGCAAGTGATGTTGGCAGCCCCTAGATGGACCTCAGCGGAAGGTCCAGACTGTGGACCATCCATCCCCACGTGCCTCAGACGGCCTGAGAGCTGGGCCGTGCAGCTCCTCGGCCTCAGCGCCCTGCTGCCCACCTGCCCCTTCTCTTCCAGGTGTGCGGTGTCCACCTTCCCAGCAAGAAGGGCTCAAGTTGGAACACAGCAGTGACTTGTCATCCAACGTGACGGGTAAGCGCCTGTCTCGTGCCCCTGTCCCCTCTCCCCTGGCCTCTTTGGAGTGGTCTGTGTGTGCCTCACCTGCCTTCCCCCCACACCCTGTCCCCTCTCCTCCCCTGCAGGCTATAACCTCATCCGCAGGCTCAACCTCATGAAGACATCTGCCATCAAGAAAATCCGCAACCCCAAGGGGCCGCTCATCCTGAGGCTAGGGGCCGCCCCACTGACCCAGCCCACGCGGTAAAGAGCCCGCCAGGAACACTGGGTGTCAGTGCGGGCTTCGGCCACTCTCCGCGGCAGCAAGCCAGGAACCTTCTGTCACGCACCACCCTGGCCTCCACTCCCTGGGCGTGTCGTAGGGGTGGGGGTGATACAGAGAGGGGTGCTGGCAGATAATCCCCCCTCCCGGCAGCCCCCACCGCTTCTCTTCCCTCTCTCTGGCTAGCAGCACATGCAGATAGCCTTGTGTCCTCTGAGCCTTATCAGAACTCCAGGATGGGACTGAAACTTGCAAGAGCCGTGTTTATCTGTGTGTGTGTGTGTGTGTGTGTGTGTGTGTGTGTGTCCGTATGAGTGAAGTTCAAAATCTCTCAAGTCCTAGGTGGTCTGGTTCCTGGTAAACTTTCAAAGCAACACCCTTTGTTTCCCGCTGCCCTCGTCATCACACTGGGCCCATCTCACTGTCCCCCAGCTCCTTGCCCCTCAAGAGGGGACCCCTCTTGTGGTTTCCTCCTTCCCTTTGTCTCATGAGTGCCGCCCCAAGAGCTGGAAGCATCATTTCTCCAACCCAGGAAGCCCCTTCCCCAGTTTCCATGAAACAGCCCTTGGGGGGGCGGGGTCTGGGCCTGTGGCCTGTGTCCCCGCCCCCATCAGACTGTCTTCACCAAGGTGTCCCCATGGCCAGACACATGCCCAGTGGCCCGTTGGCACTCAGGACCTGGGTGTGGAATGAGGGACCGTGTGTGCATGTCTGTCAGCACATGACAAGGGGGCCCCCGGTGCACACAGTGGGGTCCCCACCCGAGCCACAGAGCGTCCCCCCTGCCTCCCCAAGGCGAGTGTTCCCACGGGGCCTCCCGGATGAATTCGCCTTGGTGTTGACTCTGATGCTGAAGAAGCACACCCCCCAGACCACGTGGTATTTGTTTCAAGTGACTGATGGAGATGGGTACCCACAGGTGAGCCCCCTGGGCCCGGCCCTCACCCCTCGCCCCACGGCCTCTCAGGTTTCAGTCAGTAGCACCCGTGTAGCCTGACCTCTGTCCCAGCCTGTCTGTGCTTGCCCCCGACCGAGCGCACTTGCAGAAACTGCCCCATCCTTTCGGTATAAGCGCGGCCCTGGGACCCCAGCCACCTTTCGGGGTCTGTGTCTCCCTGGGATGAGCCCAAAGGCCATGCTGTGATCCTCTGTCCTGCCCCACACAGATTTCCCTGGAAGTCAACAGCGGCGAGCGGAGCCTGGAGCTCCGGGCCCAGGGCCGGGATGGCGACTTTGTATCCTGCATCTTCCCGGTGCCCCAGCTCTTCGACCTGCGCTGGCACAAGCTGATGCTGAGTGTGGCCGGCCGCGTGGCCTCTGTGCACGTGGACTGCACCTCGGCCTCCTCCCAGCCCCTGGGGCCCTGGCGACCCGTGAGGCCGGCCGGCCATGTGTTTCTGGGCCTGAATGCGGAAGAGGGCAAGCCGGTCTCCGTGAGTACCAGTCTGCTCCGCCTGGCCTCTGCTCCTGAGCTTTGAGAACCTGAGCAAGCTCCCCGAACCCATTTCTGCAGGAGCCTCTGTGGCTGCCCATCGCCCCCCACAGGGATCTGGCTTCCCAGGCCCTTGGTGATCGGGTCTGGTCTATCCCTCCCTCTCAATCACCCATTTCATCTCGCTCACACCTCCTGGCCTTTGTCGCTGTCACCTCCACTGGGAATGCCCCCCTTCACTACCCAGCCTCCCCCTCTCTGTGGCCCTGGGCCAAGATGAGCCATGTCCCCTTCCGGTCTCCTTTCCCGAACATGCAGTTCCACTCTGCCTTTAGAGACGGCTGGGCTTTCCTGTGAGCGGAGCTTGTCCCACTAAGCACTAAGCCATTTTGCCGCTGTGAGAGCTGTGGTGGAGTCCGTTCCTGATGCCCTGTTACAGAGAATAGAGCTCTCCCCACAGGGCTCTCTCTCTGCTTTAGGGATCCAGTTTGCCGGGCCTTTACTTCCGCAGAGCGACTGGCTGGTCAGCGGCCAATCCCAAGCCATTTCTGGGAGGCTGGCGGCGCCCTCAGAGCCTCCCTGGGCCCTGGGCGCAGGATGGGCGGATGCACTGAAGTGACCCTCCTTTTTGTGTCCCTGCAGTTTGACCTTCAGCAGGCGCACGTCTACTGCGACCCAGAGCTTGTGCTGGAGGAGGGCTGCTGTGAGATCTCACCGGATGGGGTGAGGGGGGTGCTGGGAGGGGTGCTGGGAGGGGGTGCCTTTCCGTCTTAGCACGAGTCCGTGGGCAAGGGGCGGTCTGCCCTCTGTACTGAGCGGCCATTCCCCCACCCTGGGCAGTGTCCTCCGGAAACTTCCAAGGCCCGTCGGGACACCCAGAGCAACGAGCTCATTGAGATCAACCCGCAGACCGAGGGCAAGGTCTATACGCGCTGCTTCTGCCTAGAGGAGCCACAGACCAGCCAGGTGAGCCAGGGTGCTGGGGGCTCGGCCTGTTTGCTTGCCACCTACAGCAGTCAGAGAGGCAGGGAGACAGCTTTCTGGTGACCCTGTGCCCACTTGTCTGTGGGCATGGAGAGTCGTGCCCACCTCACTTGGCCATCACAGACCCACCTGGTGAGGGCAGGAGCAGACTTGCACCCCAAAGGAGTTCCTCCAACCTGGGGAGACCTGGGGTCAGGGATCAGGCTGTAGGCTCCCCACAGGGTTGCTTACTCCCCTGGACCCAGCCCTGACTAGTGACTGGGTCTATGCCCTGCACTGAGGCCAGCTGCTCTGCCCAGGCACAGGCTCTTTGGGGACTGTCAGGGAATGTTAGTGCCCCATTAGCCCCATTCATAACTGGACAGCCTCCCTGCCCACCTGGGCATCATGCCCAGCCTTGGGCTACAGGAACACAGGGCCCCATTGATTTGTGGTCCTGCTTTCTCCGACATCACATGGTATGGGGGGGGGGGGGAGAAGGTAGGATTTGGCAGAGGGAGGGATATAAAGAAAAAGAGGGCTGAGCCCCGGTGGCGTAGTGGTTGTGCACGGGACTGCGGCCCACTGGGATGAAGGTTCAATTCCCGCTTACAGGAGCAAAGGCTGGGCCTCCTACTCCCCCCACCAGGGCAGTGATGCTTAAAAAAAAAGGGTGGGAGCCTGTGTGGGGGAGGCCCCAGGAGCTTGAACATCAGAGTCAAGCTGATGGGGTACCCAGGGTCCCTGCCCACTGCCTGGGAGCCCCTCTCCAGCCTGGACCCCAGAACGTCCCCTCCTCAAGGGCTCTCCTCTGTTCTGTCTGCCCAGGTGGATGCCCAGTTGTCGGGAAGAATCAGCCAGAAGACAGACAGGGGAACAAAGGTAGGGGTGGCGATGATGGGGCGGGAGCCTTTACTCTGGAGGCCCTTGGATGGGGCCCTCTGCACCCACCCACCCTCCTGTACCCTGGGCAGAGCTTAGCTAGGTAGGCGTCACGCAGAGAGGAGGGTGAGCGAGCTAGGGGTGGCTAGCAGGCTGGCACGAGCTCGGCCCCCACAGGTAGTGGCTGTAGGCTCGGGTGTTAGGTGGGGCGTTCCAACCTCTGAAGTTCTTGCCCCTTCCCCATGCACTTCCTCTCCCAGGCACATCAGGGAACAGCAACTGATGAGGTAAGTCCTATCCGGAGCTCCTGTAAGAGGTGGGGGCAAGAGCCTTTCGACAGGCTCCTACTGGAGCCCGAGCTTAGGGTGGCCCAGTGAGGACACAGCTCCCAGCCTGCCGTGGGAGGCCGGTGCCAAGCCCTGCCCATCTCCTGCCTCTCTTTTGGGGCTGTAGGGAGGGTATCTCTATGGCCACTACCATATTGCTGATCGCAAAGGGCCCCCGGCCTTGCTGCAGAACCCTGGCTTAAGGCCTTGTGGGGAGGTGGCCCTGGGCCTGGGTTGGCAGGTGAGGGGTCCTGTCTTCGGGACTCACCTAGCGCACATATGCAGTTCTGCAGACTTGAGGGGGCAGGGCGGTGGGCGGGATTCTCGGAGGGTTCAGGATTGCTCACCCCTCTTTGCGCTTCCCTTTCAGTGCCCACCTTGTGGTGCCCGGGAGAGCAACGTGAGTGCATGGCGGTGTGCGGGGTGGCTGGGTGGGGCACAGCCAGGCCAGGGGAGGGCTTGGTGTAGGTTGGGTGGCAGCTTCGGGGGGGGGGGGGAGGACAAGAGGGTCTTTGTCCCCTTTTACACCCTCACACCTCCCGCCCCCCTGGCCCAACCCCGTTGAGCCCAGGTTCCAGGAAGAGAGGCCTCCCACGCTGGACGCGGGGTGGAGAGGTGGTCGGTGGTGGCCGAGTGCGGTCCAGACTTGGTTGCTGGTCCTGCCCCCACACCGACGCAGGCCTGCTCTGCTTGTCTTCGGGGCTGAGAGAGGGAGGAGTGCTGGCTCGGGGGTCCAGCAACCACACTGGCCCTCAAACCACATGCTCTTTCCAGCCTGAGCCTGCTCCCCTCCCCCGACACCCACCAGCTGGCCCTGGCCCAGCCTCCCTCTGGGGTCCACAAGGACCAGAGAAGAGGGGCTCATGTGAAGCGCAGCTGGTGCCCAACTGTGCCTCTTCCGTGGGCAGCATGAGTCACCGCTCTCCCACCGTGGACACGCTGAGTCAACATGCCACGTTGGCCCACGCAGGGCCCACCCCCGACCCCCCTCAGCTCCAAGCCACCCTCCACGCCAGGTCCCCCTCTGCTGCTTGACCCTCTTTCCATCTGCTCCTCCTCCAATCTGGTAAGGCTGATGGCCCCCAGATGTGCGTGGTTACCACAGCAACCAGATAACCGTCTTTTCCTGGTAGCGGGGAGGCCGAGTGGAGCAGGGTAAGAGGCGTGAGGAGAAGAGTCCTCATTGACAGGGAGCTGTGGGTCAACCATCATGCCGTGTGGCCCTGCCTTGCTGCCTTGTCCGCATCTGGTTCTTTTCTTTGTCCCCTCAGGTCACGCTTGGTCCCTCTGGCCCCAAGGTGAGTTCTAGGCAAAGAACAGGCCCCCTGCCCTATTTGATGGCCCCAGCACTCCCTGGTGTCTGCGGAACCAAGGCTGGGGTGGGGGGGTGCCTTTGCTACTCCAGCCTGTGTGTGCCTGTGAGCAGAGAGCAGAGGGGGGGGTGGATGTAAAGATGCTAGGGTCACCTTGTTCTGGGCCTGGCTGTGAGTGGGCTCTGAGCCACATGGGGCACTGACTACCTTCCTGAGCCTTCTGGGAGTGAGTGAAGGCCCTGGTGGCGCAGTGGGTTATGTGTTGGGCTGCTCACTGCGGCGTCAGTAGTTCAAAACCACTGCCCCCGTCAAGAGTCAGTCTCAGGCCTCCGCAGAGACAGTGAGTCTGACTCGGAGTGGGGACTGAGTCGATGATAAGTTTGGTTGTTTTTGAAGTGAGTCCTGTCCTTTTGCTGTAGGGGACACTGAGACCCAGCTGGAGTAGTGTGTGTGTGTGTGTGTGTGTGTGTGTGTGTGTGTGTGTGTGTGTGTGTATGTGTGTGTGTGTGTGTGGTTACGTCTATCTCCATCTCTGGGCCACCTCTGCACCTGTGGGAGTCTCAGGGCCGGAGGAGGGAGCCAGGTTTCTGTGGGCAACACATGGGGTAGGGGGAGGCTGTGCTTACGGGCATGTTCTGCACTTAGCGCTGACCTGGGCTGGGCATCCCAGCGTATTCTCCCCCCTGCATCCCTTGGTGCTCGGTGCTGGAGGGACCCCCATCTCACTGATGAGGAAACTGAGCCTTGGAGAGGGGGCTGAGTGGCCACAAGCCACACGTCAACCAATGGGTTTCTGTGGGCCCACGCGTGTCCATGCACATGTGGCCTGCACCCGGGAGTGGTGGCGTGTGGCGGTGTGCTTGCGGGTAGAGGAAGGGATCATATATTTGCCAAATATAGCCTTTGGTGGGGCGGTTGACGAGGGGAGTATAGGAACACATATGGCCTCTGTATGTTTGTGTGTGGTGGGAGTGGGGCGGGACCGGGCACTGCCCATGCGTGTGCAGATTCACAAGCCCATGTGTGTTGCGGTGGGGGGAGGCGAGGAGGCTTCTTGCAGCTTCCTGGTAGAAGCTCTGGTCTCACCCCACAGGGAGGGAAAGGTGAGCGGGGCCTGCCTGGCCCATCAGGCTCCAAGGGAGAGAAGGGAGCCCGGGTAAGTGTGCCAGCTCTGCTGGGCCCTTGCCGGCATGCGTGGGGTGGCGTGGGATGGAAGCCTGCGTCCTGGCCCAGGTACGGGTGGGTGGGAGGTCAGGATCCTGCCGGGGTGGCGTGTCCAGGCCTCTGCTTTCCAGGGATGGGGCTTGGGGGAGCTCAAAGTCCCTGGTTAACTTGCAGCTGCTAACGGAAAGGTGGGAGGTGGGAGTCAGCTCAGAGACACTTGGGAGGACAGGCCTGGAGAGGGACATCCGAACACTTATCCAGTGGATCCCTGGAGCACACTCTCCACACCTCCTGGTGCTGACCCCAGAGACCCACCCCTTCCCTGATCCCGTCTTTGCACCCCCACCCCCCAGGGCAGTGACTGCGTGAGGATCTCTCCTGATGCCCCACTGCAGGTAAGAGCTGGAGCAAGGCCTGCTTCCAGCCCAAAGTGGGGTCTGGAGAACCGGGGTGAGCGCCTCTCAACACCTCTCTCCCTGCTTAGTGCGCAGAAGGACCGAAGGGAGAGAAGGGGGAGTCCGGAGCCTTGGTGAGTGTGGGGCCAGAGGTGGCCAGGGGTGGCAGGTCCCGGTCCAGCTTCATCTTCTTTTCTCACCCGTCTTCCATGTGCCCCCGCATCTCAGGGACCCTCAGGACTGCCGGGCCCAGCAGGCCAGAAGGTAGTGGACCTGGGTTTGGAGGGGTGGGTGCTGGGTCGGGCTGGGGCCCCAGCGGTGGGAGACCTACCCGGTTCCTATAGCCTGAGAAGGGAGGCAGGTCTAGTGAGCTCACGGTTGATAATGCCTTGGCCCTTCCTGTCCTGCCTCGTCCAAAGGCCTGCCCAGACCCATGGGCTCCCTGGGTGAGAAACCTGGCCTGCTTTGGAAGTTCTCCCAGGTATCTGCCATTCATTCTCAGAGAGCCAGAGGCCCGAGGCCTAGCAGGCAGCTGCCCCTCCCTCCCTCCGACGTAGCTACCTGGGTCCCTCCACGTGCTTCCCCCAGCCCCATGCTGCTGCCTCTTTCTTCCCCAGGGCGAGAAAGGCTCCAAGGGAGACGGAGGCCTCAAGGGCTTGCCGGGGAGGCCCGGCCGAGACGTACGGTGCTGGGGACCCTTACCCTCTAACCCCAACAGGACGCTTAGGATTGTGAACTTCTAGCATGTAACCTCAGGGGTCTAGCCTCCCCTGCTTCCCCAGACAAGAGAACCGAGGCTCAGGGACTGGGGGAAGGGTCTCAGGTGGGGGTGGGGTGGACTGCGCCCAGGTGGCGCAACAAGGGACCCGGCCTCCCGCCGCCCAGCCTCCTGCAGGTCTGCCCAGCCTCCTGCAAGCCTCTGACCTGACGTCGGGTGACTTTGGGGCCCTGGGGGGGAGGCTGGCTTTGGAGAGGGGCAGTGAGGGCCACGTAGCTGTCCCGGCAGTGGCTGATGCCTGACCTCTCCGCTCTGCCACAGGGCCGGCCGGGAGAGATCTGTGTCATTGGACCCAAAGGGCAGAAGGTGAGTTGGGGTGTCTGGGGAGTGGAGGGTGGGAGGGGGTGGGATGTTGAGTCAGCAGTTCTCTCACGCCCCCTTCTCTCTGTGCCAGGGGGACCCCGGCTTTGTAGGGCCAGAGGGACTGGCAGGGGAGCCTGGACCCCCTGGCCTCCCTGGGCTCCCTGGGGTAGGACTGCCTGGGACCCCGGTGAGTACCTCGGGCCCTCAGAGACCCCCTTTGCCACCCCAGCCTGTGGTTGGGGAGATGAGGCACTGTCTTGGGGGGGGTCCTGGTTGAGGGGCGGGTGAGAGTGGAAGACCCAGAAGGCATCGTCACTGTGGTAAGAGGCCCCTGACCCTGTGTCTGCCTTCAGGGGGATCCGGGCGGTCCTCCGGGCTCAAAGGGAGACAAGGTAAGCACGGACAGGAACCTGGGCCCATGGGGCAGCGGGCAGCCGGGGTGTTTGGGCCTCAGAGGCAGGCGCTTCCTGTTGGGGGCCTGTTAGTGCCCCCAACCTGGGACTTGCTGAGGGAGGAGCTTTGGCCTGAGAGCCAGGCTTGGAGACCAGTCAACTCAAGTCTAGTAATGGCCAGAGCAGAGTGGGAGGACCCCGGTTCCTTCCAGGGCCTTGGGCTTTAAGCACCAGCCCCGAGAATATCTGCCAGTCTGGTGGTCTGCAAACAGCAGTTCTCCTGAGCCGTCATCCAGCCTGCTACCCTGGGGCTGGGGGTGAGGGGTGGGGGAAAGCCCGCAGAGCCTCGAGCGCTCCCTTCCTTTGCTGCCAGAGGGCTTGGGTTGGACACGGCCAAGGACAGGTTGAGCACAGGCCCCCCCCCCCCCCCCCAGAGGTGGAGCGCTCACAGCTCACTCCCTGCCTGGAGGGGGAGGGCTGCTGGGGAGGAGGAATGGGCTGGGGTCCCTCAGGCCACGCCCTCTAACCTTTCCTCCAACCACAGGGCAGCTTTGGGATGCCAGGAAAGGAGGGTCCTGAAGGGAAGCCGGTGAGTGGGACCAATCTTGGGAGTATGGGGTGTTGGGAGGAGGGTCAGTGTTGTCAGTGACCCTGTCGTTGGCCATGCCACAGTCTATGAAGGGAGGAGGGGCTGGGATAGAGCAGACCCCCTGTCCCAGCCCTAACACCCAGTGCTGCTGCTTCTACAGGGGAGACCGGGTATGCCTGGGCTGAAGGGAGAGAAGGTGAGTGCCAGGCCTGGCTGCGGTGGGATGGGATGGGATGGGATGGGATGGGATAGGATGGAATGGGCCCCTTCGTTAAGTATCCAGGGAGTTGGGAGTGTTGGCCTCTGAAACCCAGAGAGACAGTCCGGCCCTGGGCTCTGCGGCCACCCCGAGGTGCATGGACTTGGTGGCAGTGGGTGGATGAGCCACGGTTCTCGCCTGTACCGTGGGGGCCGGTCCTTCCTCTGGCTTGCGAAGATGTCATTAGTGATGTCCAGGGAAGTTGAGCAGAAAGCCCCTCCCTGCCATCATTCTTGCTCTTCAGGTCGATGTCGGGGGCCGGGTGCTGGTTGACCTATGTCAAGAGCTGGGCTGGGCATAAGGCTTCTTCCTTTTCTGGGGCCCAGCCTCGCTCTGCCCACTCCTGCCCTCTCCTTCCGCCTAGGGCGACCCCTGTGAAGTGTGTCCAACGCTGCCTGCAGGACTCCAGAATGTCGTGGGGCTGCCTGGAAAGCCGGGCCCCAAAGGAGAGCCAGGAGATCCTGCACCGGCCAGGGTCAGTGCCACCGTGGCCACGGGGTGGGGTGGGGGTGGGGGGTGCCCCCACACAATCGGTACGGCTGTAGCAGTTGGGCAGGAAGACTGGGTACCTCTCTTGACTCTAGAGAGATTGTGAGCAGAAGGTCCAAGTTCCTGCCAGGGGGAGGGAGAGGGACCTGGGCTAGGGGTCGTCCCATGTTTCCTTGGCAACATGCCGGCTCTCCTAAGGAGGCTCTAGGATAAAGTGACCAGACGTCCCGCTCTTTAACAATTTAACAGCGTCCCGTGGCCTTTTAAAATTAAAATAAATATATTGCGATGCTATTTTTGCGTTCTAGGAAAATTTTTGTTCCATTTAGACCAGATTTTTAATCAAGAACCCCACCCCCCGATCAATGGTGTCCCGCTTAAAATCTGGTCACTTTACTCTAGGGTGCCTTTTAGGCACGCTGGGTTGGGACCAGGCCTTGTGGTGAGTAAGCCTGAACCCCCCCCACACACACACCCGGGAGTGGTATTGCTGGGGGTTGAGGAAAGTGGGGGACCCGGACGTCCATCCCCACTTCCTCACAGACCCTTTCTTTCAGGTGGAGGGTCTGGGAGCGGTCGGACAAAAAGGTGATCGGGTATGTATGGGGACCGTTGATGGAGAGGGCTCAGTCCAGGCCCCCTCGTCCCCCTCTGATACTCGGGTTGAGGAGCTCCATCATGGCCTGCTGCCTGGGTGTTTGGAGGGGGTGGTGCTGCTCTCCTGATATGTAGCCGAGAAGTTTGGGGTGCCCCAATGCACCCAGGCCCAGCCATAACCTTTTCTCCCTGCAGGGGGACCCTGGCCTACAAGGCATCAAAGGAGAGAAGGTAAGGGAACCCCAGTCTCCTGGCTGCCCCTCCAGCCCCAGGGCACCTTGCTGATCCCTTCTGTCCCCTGCCAGGGGGAGTCCTGCTCGTCCTGCGGCCCGGGTGTGGAGGCCCAGCCTCTCAGCGCCTTGACAACCTCTGCCCTGCCTGGGCTTCCTGTGAGTGACAGTCTCCCAGCCCAGGCTTCCTAGACCAGTGGGGCCAGTGGGCAAGCAGGAAGCAGACGCCAGCCAGGCCTGTGGGGCGGCCCCTCCTTCCAGCCCACTCTCCTCTTCTTGACCGGACACTCGGGCTCGAACCTGGGAACCCGCAGCTGCATCACGGGCATTCTGGGCTTCTGAGCCTGCCTCTGGGAGCCACAGGAGGACCTTGGGGAGAGGGCGGGAGTGGGACAGGGGCTGCCTGACTTTGACTTGGTTGTTTTTCAGGGGAAAGTTGGCCCTCCAGGGCCCACCGGGCTGAAAGGAGAGAAGGTGAGATGGGGCCCCGTGTCAGGGACTCCAGGGCTGCGAGGTGAAGAGGGCTGGATCCTGGGAAGGAGGGGCACTGTGCTAGGCAAGAGAAACACAGCTATCAAAACTCTTCTGTGGATAAGAAAGAGGTTTATAGACAAAAGCAATGGAACATTCAGAAAGCATTTCAGCTCAGTCCCGCCCAAGGTCATAAGTCCGATATTAGCCCATATGTCTGATACTAGTCTATGAAGTCCTCTTCAGACTCACGAAGCACAAGCAATGACGCCAGGACAATCACAGGCCAGTGGGTGCAGAGTCTTGTGTATGCTGTGGGGGTAGAACCATCTCAGCACTGGCAGGGCCCTCCTCGTGGCTCCTCCAGTTTCCAGGGCTCAGGGTCTGTCAGCATGCTACCTTGTGTCTTGTCAGTAGTAGAGCATGTCCAAGGGACTGAGGAGTGAGTCGCTCACCCCCCAGGGGGAAATACAGCCGATTTCCCAGAATTCTCAGGAGAAAGCCATGCCCGCACAGAGGTCTCATTGGCTACCTCCAGATCAACAGACTAGACTCCACCCCTACACTCTTAATCCTCAAATTGACACCAGATTAGGTGACCGCCACAGGCCCTGTAGAAGAGAGATCCACCAGGGAAATCGGCATGGAGATCCACTCCACTTCCAAGAGTTAAATCCCCAGAGGGCCCCACCCTCCCTCCTTTCTCCAAAAGGATTCCTTAATGGCGCCCTGTGAGGTGCATGGTCATCTAGAGCAGCAAACTGTTCAAGGCCCCCTTGTCCCAACATCAAGAGGAGGCGGTCTGCTCCTATAAAGAAACCCCGTGCAGGGTGTCCGGGCATGGGCACTGATTGGACGGTCATGGGTTTGGGTTCTTGCCACACCACGCCCAGGATCCCCGGTGACTAAAAGTCAGCGCTTCAACCCTCGAGGCAGGCCCACTCTGTCCCGCTGGACTTGACAGCACTGGGCCATGGTGTGCAGGGTGCTGGGTGCTGTTCACTTGCAGGGCCCTCTCAAACCTTATGGAGTAGGCATGCCACACTGCCCGTTTTCTCACGGAGGGCCCGGGTCCCCTTGCCCCAGGTCACCCAGGTCTTTGGAGTTGGAGCTGGGGTTTGAACCCAGGACGTCTGGCCCCAGGGTTTGTGATTGAGTCTATCGCACAGTGAGTGGCTGGGCCTCTCGGCTTGGGCGCCCTTGTTAGCATTTGTGTGGATGATTGCATTGGAGACAAAGGACAGCATTGAACTTGCTCGATGAGTGTGATTCAAATGAGGGGCGCTGTGGGTGGGCGGTGCCCAAAGGCCAGAAATACTGCAGTGCATGTGCAGACAGGACTTCCGACAGGCACATCACACTTGTGGGGACCGCCACCCCCCCCCTCGCCCACCCCTTTCTTCTCAAGGTCTTCTCCCTCTCCGTCAGCAGCATCGCCCCACTCCTCTCCGCTGTCCAGCCCTGCAGCAAACCCACAAGCCTTGTGGCTGCTTCTCTCCATCTGCCCAGTCACACCGCCTGGCTGTAGGAGGCGGCCTCCCTGGGGCCGGCTTGCCGCTGGGGAGGCTCCCACTTCATTTCCCTGGGACGCATCCTTCCACGATGACGCGCTACCTAGGAGACCCCTGCTTTCGTTGGCCCCTCCCGACCGTTTTCAATTCGGCACCCCCTCTTCTCTCGGCTGCCTCCTTTCTCTCAGCCACACTGCCCCTCGTTTGGTACTGGAAGATTCTGGGGCCCCTCGGGACTCTGCTCCCTGAGCCAGCTGCCCTCGGGTTGATCCTGATGCAGCACTCGCTCTGTCGGGTGTGTGGGAAGCGCGTAGCCAGGACTTCATTCCTACGGGCTCCTAGCCGCACTCAAACCACTGACCTTTGGGTTAGCAGCCCGGCGTGTTGACTTTGGCACCTCCCCCCTTCCTCCCCCCCCCTCCCCACACAACAATGGCATCATTGTGACTCGGTGTGGCCGCCAGGACACGGTAGAACTGCACCAAGTGCTTCCCAGGCTGTCAATCTTCATGGAAGCAGACATTTCCGTAGAGGTCTTTTCCTCTTCCTCCTGCCGCCCCAGGCTTAACACCCCAGGTTTGCACCCCAGGGCGTCCTTTTTTTTCATCCCTCCCCTCCTCCAGCTCTTTCTTTGTCTGATCTCCGTTGCTTCTCTCTGGGATTCACTCCGGCTCACATTCCGTGGCCCGCTGTGTGTGACAGCCTCTCACCTGCTTGCTCTGTTTCCGTGGGAGCACTCGCTGCCTCCTGAAGCTGAGTCTTCCTGGAGGGTTGACTTCCTGCAGAAGAGAGCGCTTGTCCCCACGACTCAGCTCCACGCCAGCTCCTACTCTGGTGTCCAGGAACCCTTGTGACTTGGTGGTCGCGTGATGGACTGCCAGCTGCAGGGTCAGCGGTTCAAAACCACCAGCTGCTCCACTGGAGAAAGACGAGGCTTGCTACTCCCATCAAGAGGGACAGTTCTCCCCTGGCCTGTAGGGTCACTGTGGGTCAGCGGGGGCTTGGTAGCAGTGCGTTGGGATCCGTGTGGGTCTGGTGGTGGGTGGGTGGTGGGCATCCAGTGGACAAATGCCGGATGAATGAGTGATCTTTACGGGCCGGGGCTAGGACTCTGGGAGCAGACCCACGACCACCAGACCCCAGGTTCCACAGACTGGAAACGTTTCCCTGACCGGACCTCAGTTTCCCTAGCCGGGAAGGGACAGTGTGTTGATCTAGAGCAAAGCTCTGCGACCCCTGTGGGTCACTGAATGTGAGGGTCAAGGGTGAGAGTCATGAACAGGCAGCAGTTCCTTCTAAGGTGAGGTGCTTCTGCAGCGCTGGCTGGAGCTGCAGCTGTCATGAATGGGAACGGGCCGTCCATGAGGATGGTGGGGGGGGGGCGCAGTAAGAAGGCCCACTCTGGAGGGCTCCCAAGGGCTGCTTTGCCATTGTGGGCCTGGGGTGCTCTGGCACCTATACCCCATCTCTGTTTTGACCTAACATCCTCTGCTTGCTCTCAGGGCAGTGCGGGACACGCAGGGCCAGCTGGCAGTCCGGTGAGTGTGCTTGGAGGGCAGTGGCTCAGGGTGGAAGGCCAAGGAGGGAGGGGGTGCCCAGTGCTGGGGAGTGGGTGGGCCAGGGCTGCGCTCAGCAGGACGTCTTCTCATGCAGGGCCTGCCAGGGTCGGTGGGAGCCGCAGGTACCAAAGGAGAGAAGGTGAGTCTGGGGCAGTGAGTCCGCCTGGCTGTACCCCTCATCCTCTGAGGTTCCCCGCTGTCTGGGGGCACATGGTGCAGGAGTCCCCCAAACATTTGGTCTCTACCTCTGTCCCTCACCCGTTCTCCCTACTCTCTCATGGGAGCCCCCCCCACTCCCCCCTCGGGGAGCCTCCAGCACCAGTCTCCCATTGTAAGCCTGGCGCTGACGCTCCCCTGACCTCGGGCCCTTGCCTTGCAGGGGGAGCCTTGTGGGCCGTGTACAGCATTGCCCCAGGAAGGAGATGGCCACAGGGTGGGCCTGCCTGGCCCGCCCGGAGAGAAGGGGGAGTCTGGGCCTCCGGGCCTCGGCCTGCCAGGAAAGCCGGTGAGTCTGCGCTTCTGGAACCGGGAAGCAGGCGGCCTTCCCTAGGTTTGGGGAAAGTTGCATGTGTGCAGGGGTCAGTGCCCTGGGACACAGCTTGGCGGAGTGGATGCAGAGCGCATCCACCTGGGGACAGGCAGCCCCGGGGCGGCTTCCAGCGCTGCCTTTGACCCGCTCTCTCGCTGCAGCCTCTGATTCTCAGGCGTCGTGTTGTTCTAAAACTTGGTGAAAGACAAGTGTGAAGCCCTTGGCAGCGTGCAGAGGCACTCGGGAGCTCCAGTTAGCGCCATGGTCATTGTCATCATTGCTTCGATAGCAGCGCACATGGTGGCGCCGACGGCTACGTGTTGGGTTGCTGAGCACAAGGCTGGGGGTTCAAGCCCACCGGCTTCTCTGAGAGAGAAAGATGAGGCTGTCAATTCCTTCCCAGCTTCAGAAGCCCCACATGGTGTGGAAGGAGACAGAGGGGTGCCCTTCATCCAGCTCAAGAGATCCAGGGTCATATCGAAACTGTGTAGATAAATGAATGGATTCTGGGCTCACACTCGATGGTGACCCTAGTCTCCGAGCAATGGGTTCTTAGGACATGGCCCTGCTTGGTCACCTGCTCCCCTGAGGTGGTCCCTGAAGAAGGGGATGCTGCGGCACGGTGTGGTGAGGCACGCAGACAGTGCCTGGTTCTCAGAAAGAGCAAGGTTGAGGGACCTGAAGGCTTTGTCGCAAAATGGGCGGCCGTCTAAGTGAGGTGTCAGCGGGGTCCGCATGGAAACACATCAGGCTGTGTGGTCCAAGAATTGTAGGGGATAAAACCCAGACCTAGGGGAGGGTCAGGGCTGAGCGCCGAGCTGCTGAGCAACGGTTTTCAGAAGGTCGTGGATGATGGTGAGAGCCCAGAACCCATGTGCCGGTGCCCTGTGCAGACTGAGCGTCAGTGCGTCCCCTCTGGCTTTTGGACCGGAGCATGCTGCGGGTCGCTGGCGGCCGTTGCAGCTGGGTGGAGATGGGGCTCCCTGTCCTTGCCTTTCCCACTGGAGCCAACATGTAGCTCTTCCAATTTCTAGTATGTTCTGCTTTGTCTCGATAGAGGGCTTTTCCTGTTTTCCTTCAGTTGGTGCTGGGGGGCCTTTTGTGTGTGTGTGTTGCCTGTTTTCCTACCTGTGAAACCGAGGACCCGTACACCCATAGTGACCGCAGCTGGACGAATGGTTTCAAAGGGACGTTGCCAGGGAGTCGGGTGGGCGGCCGGGCATGGAACTCATAGTGAGTTCAAGGCCCTGGAGTCGGGAACAGTTGCACAATCTCACGGAGAGGCTCGAACTGTAGAAACGTAGGATGCATGAGTTGTATGATTGTGAAACTGTTACAAATAAATAAATAAATTAAAAAAACAAGCAAACAACCCTACAGAGAGGGTGGCTCACGATGAGTGGAAATCGCTTTCAGCCTGCCCAGCACTGCTTCCCGAGGCTCTGCGCAGAGCTCGCTGTCTGCTCCCATGTCCCTGCCGGACCCCCATCTGCTGGATCCAGCCCAGCGCCTGCCCCCCGCGCCCCCCCCCACCACAATGTCTCGGCAGGCCGTGACACAATGCTCACAGCAGTCCTTTCTCCTCAGGGCAAGGCTGGAGACCGAGGGGTGAAGGGACAGAAGGTGAGTCTTGGGCCCTGGATGGGCTGTCCCAGCTCTCAGACCCCCACCCCCCATTTTTCCCTCGATAGTCCAAGGCCCTCTCCCTTCCCAGCTCCAGTCCTCAAATCTAGAGAGGACTGTGCATCCTGCAGGTGCCCCCTGACCCCTTCTCCTTACAGGGTGACGCCGGGAATCCTGGTGACCCCGGAACACCAGGCACCGAGGGGCAGCCGGGACTGTCTGGAGAACCTGGAGTCCGGGGCCCCCCAGGGCTAAAGGGAGAAAAGGTCATTCGGGACAGGGGCGGTGTGCAGCATGAGCCCAAAGGGATGAGGTCCGGTGGGGCACTCAGTCTGGGGAGCAGGGCTTGAGCCAGTGGGCATGATGGCAGGAGGTGGGGGGGGGGCGAGGAACACCGAGCATCAGGTGAGGTGGGGGCAGCAGGTGCAGAGCTCTTTCGGAGGGTACAAGGACCCCCTCTCTGCTGCCTCCTGCTGGCCCAGCAGCCCCCCTCAGCTCACATGGTGGACCCATCTCTGACCAGGGCGATGGCTGCACTGCCTGCCCCCACCCACAGGGGCCAGTGACTGGTACCTCCGGACGTCCTGGGCAGCCGGGCCCCAGAGGAGAGCCGGGTCCTGAAGGTGTGGGCAGGCCCGGAAAACCGGTGAGTGGGGCTGCCTGGTGCCTGGTCCCTCCCGTCTGGGCCTTGCCTCCACCTCCCTTTCCCCTGTGGGGACTCCCCGGGCCACCTTGTGCTTTTCAGGGCCAGCCTGGTCTTCCTGGAGTTCAAGGCCCCCCAGGACTGAAGGGGATGCAGGTGGGTGTGACTCAGGGCCTGCTGGAGGGAAGGGGGCAGATGGAGTAGGAGCCAGCCCAGCTGGGGAGGTTGGGGGAGGCAGAGGGTGGAGCTGGGGATGTGGGGGGGCTGGGGAGAGGGAGGCTGGGGAGAGGGAGGAGAGAAGGGAGCACTGAGTTGGGGTTTTCCTTTTGCCGCTTCAGGGAGAGCCAGGGACTCCGGGAATGGGGGCCCGGGGGCCCCAGGTGAGTTCCTCCCCCCTTCACACACTTCCATTCGTCAGCTGTTCACTGACATCTGCTCTGATGACACAGCTCGGGGGAGGGTTAGCAGCCCTGCTCTGCATTGTTTGTGCCTGGAGGTGGGGAGAGCAGAGGGGAGAACCTGGGCTTTGCCCCCCCCCCCTTTGTTGGCCCTCAGCGTCTCCCTGGGAAGTCCTCTGGAGTTTGGGTTGGCAGATGCCCCCACTCCCATCCCAAGACCAGATCAGTCAGACCTCCGTGCCTAGTCTGCCCTTTCTGACTTACAGGGGGAGCCTGGCACCCAGGGTCTCCCTGGCATTCAGGTATGTCTGGAGGTAGGTTGGGGGGCAAGAGGGGGCTGCTCTAGGGTAAGGGGTAACTAGCCATGCTTCTATCTGCAGGGGCCTCGGGGACCACCTGGCCCCACTGGAGAAAAAGGTGCCAAGGTAAGCCTCTGCCTTCTTGGGCACTGGACATGCGGGCCTCAGAGCGCCCTGTGGTGGCTGCAGAGGCTGTGGGCGCTGAGCGGTGTCCGCTCGGCTGGTCTGATGTAGCCTTCTAGCACACTCGCTCCCCATGTGTCTCTCTCATCCACAGGGACCTCCAGGGCTGAAAGGAGCCACCGGACCTGCAGGGCCTCCTGGTGCCAGTGCCCCTGGGCCTGCGGTAAGGGTCCTCTCTGTGCTTCCTGCCTCAGCGGGGAGTGGAGGGGGAGACAAGACTTCCCCAAGCACCCTGCTGGGAAGAGTGCACCAGGAGGGACGTGGCCTCTGCCCCACCTCCTCTCAGAGGGGGGAGCAATAGTGACGACCGCCAGTGCCCTGAGCAGTGGCTGTGCCCAGCCTCTGCTACCCTCTGGGTGCCCTGCAGGGAATGCAGTCTGGCCCCCAGCTCATCGGGGAGGACAGAGATGCCTGGTCAGTGAGGAAGCAGAGTCCAGGAGGGCCCCCAGGCTTGTCAAACTGGGAGCCTGTATGTTAACCACTCTCCTGCCCTGACCTTGACACTGCCCGGGAAGGTCTAGACCAGCACCGGGCAGCAGCACTGGAGTCGCCCAGTGAGGGCGGAGTCCCTGGACACGGGGCTGTGGAGCAGTGCGCTTCACTCTGCTGTCCTCGCTCTGCGTTGGAGCAATGGCTGCCGTGCTGGACGGCACAGGTCCCGCTCCGTCCAGTCCACCCTCGTTAGCCTCAATGACCCCTCCTTGGGGTACCGTTTCCGCCCAGCGACTCGCAGAGAGGGCACCCGTGGGACAGAAGGCTCAGATGACATCATCATACACATGCCTCCTTCTCCTCCTCCTCGTGAGACACCAAAGAGGGGTTTGGTCACCCCGTGAACCCACTAGAATTTTACGAGGTGCTGTTAATTCTAGCCCCAATCAAAGAAGTGCTGCCTTCCAGCCAGCCTGCACCTGCTGGATCATAGGCAAACGTATCATTTGGGTGAGATTGAAAATGGTCCCTCGCAGAGAAATTCCAGCTGAAGGGACTAGCGAGGGGGTCCCATGGTGCAGCGTGGGCAGGG
The DNA here is from genome assembly GCA_004026705.1 of Nesogale talazaci. Taxonomy (NCBI): domain Eukaryota; kingdom Metazoa; phylum Chordata; class Mammalia; order Afrosoricida; family Tenrecidae; genus Nesogale; species Nesogale talazaci. The sequence continues at coordinate 26,552 of PVJH01028278.1, forward strand.
ACTTACCCAGGCCCACACGGCCAGTCTGTCTTGTCAACAGAGCTGGGACCCAGGATCCCTCCTGGTGCTAGGGGCCCCAGAGTGAAGGCAGACGTGGTCTAAGTGCCCAGTAAGAAGGTAAAGGGTCTTAAAGGATGGTGCCCTACAGACTCTGCCTATGCCGTCAGGCCGGCCCTCAGACCCTCCAGGGCTCTGTGCCTGTGCTCCGACTGCTTCCTTCCAGAAATGCTCCCCAGGCCACTTTCTTCAAATCGAAACCCCCTCCCCCACCCCGCCCCTATCCATGGACCCTCCTGGTGTCCTCTGTAGCTATGGCAAGACCTGAGGCAGGCGATGCTTCAGTCTTTGCCCCAGGCGTGTAGTCAACGGGCAGCATGACTCTCATGGGGGAGACTGTGTGTGTCGAGGGCCTGGGGAGGGACGGAGGCCAGGACACGGACATCGGGTCTGGATAGACCTGGGCCCAGCGGTGTTCCTGAACCTTCTGTGACATGTCTTCAAGGCTCCATTTTCTCACCTGGGAAATAGCAGGATACTGCCCGGCAAAGCTGGGTGTGGGGCTGGCCCCGGTGTCTGCGCCCAGCAGGACTAAAGGAATGCCCACGTGTCTTCTCTCCACCACCACTCTGGTCTCCTCCGGGGAGTGGCCATGAGGACTCCAGCTCACCCGGCCTGCTTGACCTGTTGCCCTTCATTAGGCGGGCCAGCTGGCTGCTGCTGTCCGTCCTTGCCCGCTGACCTCATGGTCTCTCCCTTCAGGGTCATGATGGGCAGCACGGGCAGAGCGGGCCTCCGGGAGCCAGAGGACTGCCAGTGAGTACCGGCGTCTCAGGGCAGCGGAGGGCAGAATGGTCCCCGTCTCCACACCCCAGCCTACTCACCCCACCGTGTTTTCTCCCTACAGGGGGAAAAGGGATCTCGGGGCGAGAAGGTGAGTCTCCAGGACATGGGACTGAAACTCTGGGAGCCTTGGAAGTTCCTGCAGCCACCCCCACCCGGGGCACCCAGGGCACGGGGCAGG
>PVJH01028279.1:0-27530 GCA_004026705.1 Nesogale talazaci
TCATTTTAGTTTAAATGTAGCATTTTGAGTTATGCAAAAGGATAAAATCCAGGAACTGGAATTACATCTATATTTTAAAATTCAGAAATATGCATGGAAAAAGTACAAAGTCCAAAAATCCATTGTTTTTCTTGAGAAATATAAATCATTGTGACCGAAGATAAAGGGAGTTGTCTCCCCCAAATGCCTGCCTAGGGAAAATCAGTGGGCAAGGTCCCCTAGGCCCAGGTGGGAGGTCCACATGAGCACACAGTCTGGGCATCACAGGGTGTCTTCCAAAAAGATTGGCCAGCACCCTCCACCACGCCTCCCCACTCAGTCAGGATAGAAGGGGATAAAAACACGTGCTGGGGCAGGGCCATGTCTTGCTTCTCTTGTTCTGTTGCACTCTGCAAGCAAAGGTGGAAATCTCTCCCCTGTGCTCCGTGCACAAGCACCTGTGCGTCCTCGGGCTGCATTCCCTTGGCTCTCCTGCAAGTTCCTGTCTTTGTTGCTTTCCTTGGCTTCTCACAAAGTCCCTCGGCCGTTCTGCTTTTACTTCCACTCGTTTTTCCACGCTGCCCTCAAACGGCCATCTTCAGTTATAAGCTTTCCCCAGGGCCCCAGCCAAACCTAACTATACATCTTCCTTTTGATTTTATATATTTCAAACATTTACTCAGTAAGAAGGAAATAATTTTATAATAAAAGACATACAATATGCTTCTATTAATGTATAGTCATTTTGTGTTTTATAAGAATAAAAATCATCTCACTTATACACATTCAAGGAGAGTAAACCATATAAGTACAACTATTTAAGTGATCCAGAGTCTCTCTGGTATTATCAGACCAACCTTAGAAGTTTAACACCACCACCTAGTTGTTGGCCAAGCAATTATGAATCATCTTGACTAAATGTGGGCTGCCATTTCTCTCTAGGTACCTCTAAGTAGACTTGAACCTCTGATCATTTGCTGAGTGTGTTAATCATAGTAACCCCCCAAATTCCAAATTATATAGTAGATTTCCTCAATCTATATTTTTATGTCCAGGTGTACTGGTTAAAGAACTAGGTGTGAATGGTGAAAGCCCTGTTAATATGAGATCCCTTATAAAGATTAAAGATGATACTATAGTTTTTAGTTTATTATGTTACATTATTTTATTGATATATAATGAAACATAATATACTGTATTATATTTTTCTGTGATTGCTTAGAGTGTTTTTGGATATTTTTGTGGTTGTTAGGTGCTGTTGAGTTGCGTCTGCACTTAAAGGCCCTGATATATAGCAGAGGGAAGCAATGTCCAGTCTGCACCTGTTCACAATTGATGTATATTTGAGTCTATCACAGCCACTGTGTCAGTCCATCTTGTTGAAAGTCTTCCTCATGTAGGGCATTACAAATATATAAATATCTGTGTGTCCTATGAGACACTGGTAGAACTCCTGAGGTAGTGGCCCTTAAAATCTATAAATGAATACACCCCTGGGGATCAATGTACATACAAGCAGCAGGCAGGCCTGTAACTTGAATAATGATAACTGAAAAATGGACCCCTTAAGATGTAGGCAACCCCAAAAAACTTAAAGGTCACAAAGAGGGAAAAAAGAGGGACGACTGGCTATGGAGAACCAGGAAGGAGTACTGTGAGATTGTGGATATTACAAATAGTGTTAGGGAAAAAATGTGTGTAATCTGTTAAATGGGAAGTTAATTTGATCTGTAGACTGTCACCCAAACCAAAGTTAACCATTCTACAAATATCTGAGTTCACAGCAACTGAGAATTGAAACAGCAAGAGAGAATAGAGGAATGATAAATGTAAAGACAAAAATTAAAATCCACAAAACAAATGGAATAAAAACTATAAAGGAAGGCACATGAGAAAATGAAGTTATCAGTTTCAATATATATATTTAATGTGGAAGGGGAGAAGAAAATGAACATACTTTGAGGGCTTTGATATAGCTACTGAAGTATTTAGTGAACTAAATCTAATTTTGCAACTAATGCTGTTCTTATTGTATAAGAACATACAGTAAGAGCTATTTGTCCCTAACTTTAGCAGAGCTGAACTCTCTTACATAGGACAACAATAAGAATCCTATGCATCTTTGCTGTCATTATTGGAGATTACCAAGCTTTGCTTTGGAATTAGAATTCATCTTGATTCCTTGGACACAGATTCTTTCCATGAATTTCTTCCATCAAGATGTTCTTCTTTGACTCAGAGCAACATTTTGACAGAATAAACAGCATTTCTTTTTGGAGTACATAAACTACAAAAAAAAATGGCCTGATAATCTATTCCCAAAATTAGTCAATCATAATGATCTCAAGCTTTTGTTCATGGAGTTCCAATGCCTCAATTTTATAGTGGCTAAAGATAATGCCAATTTTATTCTTGCTGAGGTTTTTATACCAAACATTTCATCCAACTCAGTCAAGACTCTAGAGTTCTATTTTACAAAACAGTTTCTTAGTCTATGCTTGGTCTCATTCTATATCTATGCAGATCTGGAAGAAGTAGAAGTATTTTCATTCTCTTGGAAAGTTTGTGTTGCAAGAATAAAGCAGATTAAAGAGATAAGGGGATTAAAGAAGAGATGTTAAGAAAAAAGTCACATTTGGAAAGATTTGTCTAGCTCTTTTGTTATCATTGAGTTCCACGGAATTCCCTTTTTAAAGTACTGTAATTCTTATGTAAAATACCTTCCTGGGGTTAAAAAGGAAAAAAATACCTTCCTGGGGTTAAAAAGGAAAAAATGGCCAGCAGATAACAGCCATGGACAGAGCCTGGGCCAATACCAGAGACCCCAGCAGGTAGGAAGGAACCCAAGACACTCAACTTGCAAACTGGGGTGAATATATATGTTAACTTACATTCTTTTCTTTTTCCTCACTCCCCTCCCCCCATTTTTTTCTTCCTGGGGAATTTCAGAATCCAATAACACAGAAGGAACCTCTCTGGCTTCTCCCCTCCCCCACATCCTACTGGCCACTGGCAGCAGCCTAAATGTCTTACAAGTGGCCTCTTCATCTTGACCAAAACTCCTGTCCCATCTGGCCCACTTAATACTCTTTCTGTCTCTCCCATTTCAATCCCTCTTCCTCAGAGCCTCTCCCCAAATTCTTGCCTTACTCCCACATGGGGATGGGTCCATCACACAGGGAAGTGAGGGAGAAGGAGCCACTTTCATTCATGTACACAGACTCTGGAGACCTGGCTCAATGATGCAGATCTAACTTTATTGCAGCAAGGCTGATTTCATTGACCAATCAGATCATACTTTCTGGTTTCCAAACATTTCCTTATGTGTTCATGGGTTTGTAGCATGAAAAATGATTGGCCCACACTGTGGGCTATGTAAATGAGGTGTAGCTGGCTGAGCCAGTCGTCCAATTGCCTTACAGGATTTTACCATCCAACCATTACAGGATCTTAGCTGTTACTATGAAGAAGTTGTAAGCATTCTGATTGGCTGTGTTTCAGAGGTTTAAAACAGAAGACTATCAGGTGAGCTGGCCTGGAGTCTTATTGCCTTAAGAGTGGAGTTCTTTCTAGGAGTCATGGAAATGTGAGATATTCAGCAGCTTCTGCCTGACGCAAGACCGGAATAATCCAGGAAACTTGGAAGCATGGGTTCAAGCTACTGAAGGGCACAGATACCTAGAGGCTTCAAGATCACTCTAGGAGATGCAGCAGCATCCTGAGCTTTCTACATCTTTTCCCCAGATCCACAGGCCCTGACAAGAATGCCCTCACACTCCCACACCAAGCAGACAGAACAAAAGAAGTAATGACCACCACCCCTAAACCAGGAAAACTTTCTTTCTTTCTTTCTTTCTTTCTTTCTTTCTTTCTTTCTTTCTTTCTTTCTTTCTTCCTACCTTCCTTCCTTCCTTCCTTCCTTTCTCTTTCTCTTTCTTTTTTCTTTTTTGGACTCCTTTGCTTTGGATTATGCTTCTATTATATTGGTGATTTATTACTGGACCATGTAGGCTCATAGGGATGTTCTCCCTGAGCCACATCCCTAGCAGATGTGACACTTTCAAGCAGCCCACATCCACCCCAGGCAAATTCCTTTTCTTGGTTGGAATTATCCAGGATCTCACACAACTAATTTTGAAGGAAGCAGGCTCCACCCAAACTAAGGGTCAGCTCTTGGGTCCTCAGCGTCTTCATATGCTTGATTTATCATAGGGTTATCTGTGTTTCTCTTCAGACTACAAATATTGCCCCAAATCTATGGTTCCAACAATCTCCAGGAAAAGAAGGAGCAAGCCAGAACCTCCCACCATGTTTTTTTTTTTTTAAGAACTTTTTTATTGGGGGGGTGGGGGGGGCATCACTGCTCTCTGGTGGTGGGAGTAGAAGGCCCAGCCCCAATGCTGGAACTGAACCTCCGTCCCAGTGGGCCGCAGTCCCACACATAACCACCAAGCTACCAGGGCTCAGCCCCATGTTTTTTTTTTTTTTAAACAAGATCACAGTAACGCTCGACTCCTGATCCTGAAGGAAGAAACTCAGAGGGATTATGAAGAGATTGTCCCTCAAATAAGGAGCTAAGAAATGTTAGCTTTCAGACTACCAGACCAAACAGGTGCATGTTTTTGTCATTTTCTTCACTCACCCTGTGCATTCTTTTATTCATTCTATCACAAGTTGATCTGTGTAAAATTTTCAATCTCAAGTGACTCAGCGCAAATATTCTTGACAACAAATACTTTTGAATAAATTGAAAAACTGTAACACACACCTAAAGGAAACTCAAGAGGTAACTAAAGCAAACTCAAGGGGTAAGCAAGGAGGCATCCGAAATAAAAGCTTGGTAAAAGAACTGAGGAGCAAAATGGAAGAACTTGAAGACAGCCACACTGACAACAGCCAAGAAGATAGGAAATCACCCCAAAAAAGTAAAGGTGTCTAAAGAAAACCTGAAAAGGGTGATATACTATGAAGAGAAACAAGCTACCTTACTTTGGGATCCCAGAACGAGAAGAAATAATCAAATGGAAAATTATAAAAGAATCCATGGAAATTGTTTAACCAATATTACAAAAGAGAAAGCAAAAACTATCCAAGAAGCTGAGAAATACCAAATCAAGTAAATTCTCAAAACCAATCTCACTGTCATAGTCAGTGCTGATTCATAGCAAACTTATAGGACAGGGTAGAATTGAAGACATATATTGGTCAATTTCTCCAACTTTAAGGAAAAGAAGGGAATCTTGAGAACAGCTAGAGAACAGTGGACAAAGACCTAGAAGGAAAACTTATTAGCATAGGCTTGAAAACGATGAAGCAGAAGCAGGCAAGAAAACAATGAAGTAACATATTTGAAACCGTGAAAAAAAAAACTGCCAACTAAGAATCCTATGTTCAGCAAAATTATCCATCCAAATATGCAGGAGAAATAAAGGCAGTATAAAAAAAGGAAAAACTTATCAAATTCATTAAAAACAAAACCAGCCTTCCAAAAACATTAGCCAGTGCTCTATAGACAGATAACCAAGATCATTAGCACACAAACACGAGATCATCACAATAGACAACACCACCAGAAACTAACAAACTTAAAAAATGAACCAAAGTAGCACAGATCCAGAGGGGAAATAAAGACATGAATAAACCAAATAATAATAAAATACTAAACATAAGTCCTAAAAATGACAACAAAAATCCACTTTTATCAATAACACTGTCACTGCACAGAAAGAACCAATCAAAAGGCAAATAATAGTAGAATGTATTAGGGAACACACCCATTACCCATTAAGATGCTGCCTTCAAGAAACAAACCTCAAAACAAACAAACAAACAAAAAAGAAACACACCTCACACTCACAGACAAAAAGAGACGTAAAAGAACAGTGAAAAATTGAATAAGCTAACAGCAACAAAAAAAAGGTAGGAGTGGCAATTAATGTCCAATCAAGTACACTTCAAAGTAACCAAAATAATGATAGACAAGAATGGATACTATGTAATGATCAAAGGATTATTAGTCATAATAAACATATATATGATCAGCAAAATACTCTTTAAATATACAAACCAAATCCTCACAGAACTGAAAGAGGAATAATCTGAGCTATAATAACAGTAGGAGATTTCAATAAACTAATCTTAGAACAAATCATTGAGAAAGAAAATCAATACTTGGAAGAGAGTAACAACATAATCACACAATTCTACCACTTAGATATATACCACATGTGATTGAGTATAAACCAAGTTTTTCAGCACTTTTCTGCAGCTTTTGTGGTTAGATTAGGTGCCTCAGAGGATATTTGGGTCAGCTTATACTTGAGTATATAGTATACAGCCCTTGAATCAACCACAACAAGATGCACCTTTTTCTTCTCTGCACATGGAGTATACCCTAAAATAGACGCATGTTAGATCACAAAGCAAGCTTTAACACATTCAAACACATAGATATCACACAAACTATTTTGTATGTTTAAAAGTGAGCATCAACACTGGAAAGAATAGAATCATAAAGACAAATATCTGGAGACTCCACTACACACTCCTAAAAAGATTGTATATTATGCCAAATGAGAGATAAAAGCAAGTTTCCTCAAAACAACTGAGAACGATAACACAACTTGCCAATATCTCTGGGACATAGCAAATGTGGTTATCAGAGGACAGTTTATAGCAATGCTTTAAAAGGTGTGAAAGTCATTGTGAACACTTTAACATGCTTCCACCAATAGAACAAAGACAATAGTTAAATCATCTTACAACAAAAGAAATAATGAAAATACAGAAATAATATCAACAGAAACAGATGAACTGGAAAACAGAAAAAAACTATGGGAAGAATTAACAAGACAAGAATTTGGTTCTTCAAAAGAATCAACACAATAGACAAACTGATGTAAAACTTAACAAATAAAATAATGAAAAGGATGACATGAATAATATACTCCCATGAAAAACTATATCCCAGCAAGCTTTACAACCCAGGAGAAATGAACAAATACCCTGACATACACCATCTACTCAAAATCACAGATGGAGGTCAACAGATCCATAACAAAAGAAGAACTAGAGAAGGTTATCAAGGAGCACACAACAAAGAAAAGCCCAGGAACAGATGACTCGTCAGGGGAAGTCTACAAATCCATTCATGAGCAACTATCACCAATTCTACATTAAGCATTTCAAAACATAGAAATTGACAATATACTCTCATACTCATTCTATGACATAAGCATATTCCTTAAACCCCAGCCAGAACAATCTACAATGACAGAAAACTAAAGTCCAATATGAATATAATTTAAAAATTTCTCAATAAAACTCTGGTGAACAGAATTCAACAGCATATAAAAAAGCAAAACAAAAAAACCACAACCAAGTGGGATTCATACTGTGGATTCAATAATAGAAAAACAACAAATATAATCCACCACACAAGTAAGACAAAGAATAAGAACCACATGATTTCATCAATAAATGAATTCATTGATTTAAGTAAAGGTATTTGACAATATCTATCAAAAATTCTGATAAAACACTCAAAAAATAGGAATAGAATTGCAACATAATATAAACCAATAAAATATCAATAACCAGCATCATGCTCAATGGGAAAATCTGAAACATTCCCCATGAGAATGGGAAGTAGGCCAGGATGTCCTGTATCACCACTCTTAATTAGTCATATATTATATAATATTAATAATATATAACACTATATAAGTATATATTAATAGGAAAAAGACACTCTGTTCAATAACCAGTGCAGGAAAAACAGGATCTACCAGTACATCTGCAGAAGAATGTATCCACACCTCACCCCATACACAAAAATGAACACAAGAAGGATTAAAGCCTTGAATATAAAACCATCATAAATGAGAAAATTAGAACCAACTTGGGGGCATTACTACCATGCATATGCAGACTACCAAGTATAATAAAAGAATCATATGCAGTGGATGGCAAAATAGATAACTGGGACTTTTAAAAATAAAACACATGCATTTATTAAAAAATAATCAAAAGAATAAAATGAAAACCCACAAAATGGGAAAAATTCTTTAACAATGGCATAACATACAAATGCCTGATGCTTAAAATATATAGAAATCTGCAACATCACAAGAAGAAAACAATCCCAATGAAAAGTGGGCAAAGGACATTAACAGAGAAATCACCAGAGAAGACAATTGAATGGCAAACAAAATAATAAAATGTTCAGTATCACTAGCCAGGAATCGCAAATCAAAACAATCATGAGTTAGCACCTTACACTCACAATGAGCAAATAAAACGCGCATGCTGGAGAGGGTGTGGAGAGATTACAACTCTTATACATTGCTGCTTGATTGGCAAACATGTACAAACATTATGGGAAATGATTTGTGCTATAAGTAACAACTAAGCATAGAAATACCACATGACTCATAAAACCTCTGTTGGGCATACACCCCAAAGAGGTAAGAGACAAACATGAAGAGACAAATGCTCTCTCATGTTTGTAACAGCAGCGTCCACAATAGTATTGACTGGATTAATGTCACTATCAATGGGACATACACTAGGGATATGATTGATAATGTTTTTAATATAAAATGACAATGATATGTCCAAAGTGAACTAGAAACATATATTAACTATAGACATATGAATGGATTTGGGGCTCACATTTAATCGTAGCCAAAATCTAAAATGGTTAGTTCTTGTGACATGGCCCTGCTTGATGTTCCCCATTTTGAAGAGCTCACTGAAAATATGGATGCTATAGAAAAACTCAACTCACTGTAATCAAGTCAGGGCTGACTCAAAGTAACTTCCTGTGGGTTTCAGACACTGCAACCATTTACATTAGTAGATAGCCCAGTCTTTCTCCCTCGGAGTGGTTTATTCAGCTGACTATGCGGATCGCAGTGTAACCACTACACTACCAGGACTCATTGGCAAGGAAATTATGTAGTGTCCAGCTATCAGAAAGAATATTGTCTATGGTCTTAAAGACATCTTCAGACAAGCAGCCATCAACTAAGTGTGCACATGTAAGAAGTTTACTAATCTGTATGATCCAAGGATTGTTGGATCAATCCTTTTTTGTTTTAGAACAAAGGGAAAGTTGTAGAAGAATTCTTGGTTCAAAGTATGCCTGGGTTTTAATGCAAACCAAAAAAAATAATCCAAGATCATGTTCCTCAGAATACATTCAGTGAAATTAATTTTATTATTAACAATAATAAATAGCCTATACAAATTCTTAAAGAATATATATAATATGTAGTCTGTAACAATAGCTACAAAATGTAAATGTAAAATTTTTAATTGTTGAATTTTTTAATTTTTCTTAGGATTTTTTTTAATTTTTAATAATTTTATTGGGGCTCTAACAGCTATTATAACATTGCATACATCATCTGTATCAGGCACATTTGCGTCTTAAAGAATATTTTAAGGAAATTCAAAATGTCCTAAAACTAAATCTTCATACCTCTTCACTTTAATGTGTTTATTGAAAGTTCTCCATGTTTTCTTCTAATATAATTCGGTCAAATACAAATTCATGAATCAAGAGATGAGAATAACTGAAATTTTAATAATGGCATCTTGGTGATCTTTATTTCACCAATTGTGTGCTTGTATGTGTGTATGTGTGTGTGCGCGTGCGTGGTTAGTGTCTACTAAGAATTTAAGGGTATATTGATTGACATTCAGATTTCTCATTTTCCCTTAATTTATACACCTCGGCAAAGAAGTTAAGTCATTTTTTTAAAATGACTATTTTTTCATCAAATTACCAAAATTTTAAGTTCTATTTTACTATTTCAGTATTGTTATAGAGTTATCCTCCTAACATTTATTAAATATAAATAGTATCTATGAATAATGAAAAGCTTTATAAAATTAAAAAAATTATTTTGAATACTTCAGAATTATTTCTAGCAAATATTTTCAGCATGTTGTCACTGAACAAGCTATGAGTTTCAAACGATATATGCCAGAAAATAGAACCATATTTTCACAGATCTCCAGAATATGATTTCTAACTCTAACAAAGTACAAATAAAATACCTATTTTCAGAATGCCATTTCATTCTAAAACACTGACATAACAGGTATTGAAACAGGTCCTTTATTCTAAACAGACAGTTTCAACTTACATTAAACACTTTAAGGCAGGAAAAATCACATGACGATAATGCCAATGTACAATTTTTTTGTGTGTGTGGCATCACTGCCTCTGGTGGTCGTGGGCGCTACCCAGTGCCGCTCCTGAGTGCCGTCCGCTGGATTTGAACCGCCAAGACCACGGGCCGCAGTCTCGCACTCAACCGCTTAGCCACTAGGGCTCAGCCCACAATTTACTATTTTTAAAACTTTCTTTATTTCTTTTAATATGTCTTGCACATCACTATTTTTTTTAAATTTAACATGATCTAAACTCAAATTAAAATAAAATTGTTTAGTTGATTATTATAATTTAATAAAGAATAAATATCTTTTTTCCTTTTTGCTTTCAAAGAAACTCCTGACCATTACTGATTGACCCTCTTCAATTATTCAATTGTGCTTCAAAGTACCTATAAAAATGTCACGCATAAAAGTTCGGAAAAATCCAATGAAAATGATTCTATTGTCATATTTTAGAGATGAGGAAAATGAGTCAATTGTTATCATGTGTTCTTTTCACAACCACATAGAAAGAAAGCATCAATACTCTACCACAAGCTTAACTGACATGATTTTTCTTTTAAATAACATTTTACTGAAAGTTTACACTAAAAGTTGGTTTCTATGTAACCGTTTTCAGACATCTTCCAATGACATTGTTTGCTTTGATAACAGGTGTCAACATTCTCGTTAATTCTGTTCTGTTTGTTCTATTTCCAAGAATTTAGTTCCCTGCTTCTGATCTTCTCATCTTTGCTTTCAAATAATTTTTGTCCTTTGCTACCATACTGATGATTTTTAAGTAAAGCACTATTTTATTTCATGTAGAGATCTCTGTTATTTTTCTGCAAGATGATCTCAGGGGTAGACATAGGTCTAGGTTTAAAGAGTGTCCCAGAGTGATAATCTGAGGCGGATAGGTAGAGAGAATTCTACATTTTATACTGTTCCAAATAAGAAATTGAGTTCTGCTACACACCTTTCTCCCATACTCTCTGAGATCATCTATTGAAACCTTTGTCAGATTGCTCAGTGGCTATAACTTTTCACCCTCTAGTCCTTGGTAAATGAAGTTGTGGCTTATATAATATGTTTCTGCCTTGAACTTTTGGATACTTTAAAACATTTTTGTTCCTGGTAAGTCAAGACCACAGTTATGTCTTACATGTCTTCTTATAAGCTTTAGAGGCTTTATTTCTGTTTCACAAGGAAAATTATAAGTTATAAATTTCATAAACCATGTTATACCAATTGAGAGTTGCTCCATGAGACTATGGGGCTAAAGTTTCAATTCCCCACCAGGCAACAATCTTAGAAGCTGTATTATTATTTCTGATGAGTATCTGTATTTGTTTCCGCCAAGAATCTGTGCTGGACCCACATGATGTCATCTGTATGTATCTAAAAATTCTGTATAATCACTGTGCTCTTTAGAAATGAGAATGGAAAGACTTTTTACATACTTTGGACATCTTATCAAGAGAGAATGGTTCTAGAAAGAACACACTTGGTTAAGTAGAAAGTCAATGAAAAAGTGGAATACTTTCAATGAGATGATTTGGTACAGTGATTCAAACATTACAACAACTCTGAGGATGGTCCGCAAGCCCACAGAGTGTGTACAAAGGATTGACAAATTTCAAAACAGACTTTATGCCACCTAAAACCAACAAAACAGATACCTCAAGTGTGTGTAAGCATATACCTATACCTATTTCATATAGTGCTATATCTATCTGTCTGTGCTCAAATATTAACTTTTACTTTCATTGGGCTGTGCTTCTTACATCAACAATAGGTGTCATGTTTTGCATAATATTCAGATTCAAACTTTGCAACATCAATAGACTGGTAAGCACCTCCAGATTATCAGAAGAACATTCTAGTCTAGAATTTTCAAAGGAGACTTATAACCCATTATTGCTAGATTTTATTATTTTTCAAAGCAGATAACCATATCTATACATTTCTAGATATTTCTCACAGTCTCTTGGCAGATTCAAACTGCTTACCTTTGCTCATCTTCCAAGAACATGATTACTTACAACAATGATAAAATAATTTTTCAAAATAAATACTGAAGAAATTTTAATTATAGTCATTATTATCTGGAAATATCTTTTTCTTGTTGTCCATGATCCTTTGCACCTATTTATATATAATAAAGAAGCGCTCAATAATTTTAGCTACATTCTTTGTTTCACACAATAATAGCTTTACTGTGTGATTGACTTCTTTGAAAACAGAGAAGTAGTACTTGCAGGATACAACTTAGTCATGAAATAATAGAAGTAAGGTTAAAAGTTAATAATTCTTCGAAGGCAATATTTAAATTTCAGGTGTAAATTATCAGACTACTTTCCGTTAATCCTTTTCAATATGCAAGATTTTAGAGTAATGAAGAAAACCGGAAGGATTTTATTTTATTTTATTTTATTTATTTTTTTGGCATCATTGCTCTCTGGTTGTGGGAGTAGGAGGGCCAGCCCCACTGCTGGAATTGAACCTCAGTCCCAGTGGGCCGCAATCCCGCGGACAACCACTACGCCACCGGGGCTCAGTCCGGAAGGATTTTAAAAGTCAGAAAATAATCAATTGAAAAAAGAAAATGAATCAGCTGAGTGCTGTGACTATAAACAAATGATAAGATCATTTCACTTTCACAACTTTAACTTGTCAGACTACAAAAATGTAGCATCTCAAATGTAGCCCAAGGCATTCACCTAATACTTTCTTAAACATGTTACAACCAGGAGCCATTAAACCAGAATCCATTAAATGGAAAAACACAGAATAAAACTGTGTTCCATAGACTTCTACTGTCTGATTATTCTGAAATGTCGAACACTTGAATACTAACCTATCAGAGAGCAGTAGATATAGTAATTATTTGCACTAAGAAGGGACTCCTAGGCATTCTTAGTTGGTAGCAAAATCTAGTCAATGAGTTTTATTATCTTCAATTGTGGTAGTTACATAATCTGGAGTCAACTTGAGACTATTAAGAGTGAAGGGGTGGAAGTTAGCCTGTCAATCAGGTCAAATCAGCATCTAATTTAGATGCTACGGAGATAAAAAGCTCACTGGAGGACAGACCACACTCCGTGCTTGTCTTCCTGCTGACAATCCACATGGAGAGCCCTGATGGAAAGCCCTGTAGCTGGAGGAGTCATATGCCACCACTGAAATGTTTCCACTGAGATTGCATCCACAAAACTTTCCACCACTGCTCTGTGATCTTCCTGGATTTGACATCATTGCATGTGTTGTGTGAGTCTAAAGAGGAGATTATAAACTGGTATTGGATATATGGGTTAATATAAGATTTATGGACTTGATCTGGACTAGGCTGGGGTGTTTTATTAAAAAGCAATTATTCTTTTATATAAAGTTTTCTATTACACACTTAGGAGTGTCTGTGAATTTGTTTCTCAAGTCTACCCAGACTAACATATCAATGGAGAAATATAATTTGTCCTCAAGATAATACACTGTCACTTTGATCAGACCACCTACTAACCAAGAAGCCCTCAAGCAGAGCTAAATAGCTCAGCTGCTAACCAACAGGTTTATAGCTCAAAGAAACTAGCTACATGACTGGAAATATGTGTGGCAATTTGTTTTTGTAAAGAATAGGCTTTAGTAAGTTGGACAGGACACTTCTATTGTTTTATAGAGTCCCTACATTGGAATGAGTTGCAAAAGGCAAATCAAATATACTTTAGCAGATGAGACCAATAAAGGACATAATCCTTAGTAAAGTATAGAGTCATCAAAAAATAAGAAGAATATCAAGGAGATGCACTGACAAGTGACTGCAAAAATGGGCTCAAAATAACAATTTCAAAGATAGCACAGTTTCAAAGATAGCACAGGACCTCTCAAAGTTTCCTTTAATTTTGGTACAAAGATTTGTTAGAGTCAGAACTGACTTAATGGCACCTACAACCACAACAAGGTACTAGAATATCAGAGAATAGTTATTGTTCATAAGTGTCCTTGAGTAAGTTGAATCACAGGGAGAAGAAAAGGAAACAGAACTATTCTGTTAAGTTGTACAGCATATGCATAAGCAACTAAAGAAGTCAGCGACAATCCTTGAGAGCGTATTAAAATGTATCAACAGAAAGGTTAGCTAAAACTATTAATAAAAATACATCTGAATTATCACCAAAATGAAATTAAGCCTTGATATAATTGAGGCTTAATATAATTTAAATAATTTAATAGTACAAGTAGGACCAGCAAAATTTGAACTAGGCCCATATGTAATTAGAGGCATTTTACTTACAGTAAGTACTTGAACATTACTTCAGTTTACTGAAAAAATGAGCAGAGATGCTTTTCCTATTTTTTGAACTTCCCAGTGTCATGAACTTCTTAATTTATGTGGTTTATTAAATGGAATTACTTTAGAATTTCATTGTTTTATGGCTTTCATTGGGAGAAATTTAGGGATCCTAATGCACCAGAGTTTGAAATTTAAAAAGTTTCAGTATAGGTCAGGTCAAGGATTACTAAGGGATCAAAGAAACTCATCATGAAAAACTATGTCCCATATTTTGCAAACAGTAAGAATATCCCAGGTCAGTCTCTGCCCCTATGTTTGTGACACTATTTTGCCTTAAATTGTCTATCTAGAGTAGCTTCTGTCAGAATAAAAATTATTTGTATGCATGTTCACCTTCTCTATTAAATGATGAAATTCTTAAGAGCAAGATTGACATATTATTTATCCTTACCTTCTCTAGATTTGTCCTTTGCAGGGCACATAATAACCATTCAATTATGTTTTCTTGAATTGAATTGATATAATAATAACGACACCTCAGAACCAATCATCCAAATGACCTCTATTCAGCTGAAACAAGCACCCATTGACCCTTTGACTGGCCAGGTTTTTGTATCCATTTCACTTTCCTAAGGGTAATGGCAAATCTATATTTACCGTGGTCAATATTGTACTGTTCCTGAAACAATACAGCAATAGAAGGTGAGATCCTTATTGACATGGTGCTTCCGTGAGCAATTATGTTTTCTTTTCAGTTCCCAGCACTGCAAGTGAGAGGATTCTAAATGACAACCAGATAGAGCTCTCAAAAGAGAATGGACATTTGAATGCTTGTTAATAAATCGGCTGTTTCTCGTGGAATTGTAACATTTTGTATGTTACTTTTTGTTCATATGGAGTTAATAAGAGTTAATCACAGATATGAGGCTGAAAAATAGATTGAAATGGCAAAACAATCATGACGGGGCATTATAAGGTTGGATATTAGAAAACATCCCAAATAATTGACAGAATTTTGGGGATCATTTGGTGATTTCTTGACAAATCCTCTGCTTCTATCTATCTATCTCTATCTATCTATCTATCTATCTATCTATCTATCTATCTATCTATCTATGTAATCCATTTCCTCAACTTATTTTGACCAAGTTCCTATTTTATTCAACTCCAGATTAATGGTTTATAATTATAGAAATATTTTCTGTATTATACAAGTACAGTTATAATTTAAATCTTTGAAGATAGCTGATTGATATTGTCAATGTCTCTTGATATAATACCTATTAATAACAGCTGAAAATTAAACATCATTATATCCATTTAAGCATTGAAATTAAAATTGGAAAAAATCCTAAATTGCTAGATGTAACAAAGTTAGATCACTGAGGAACATTGTTAGTAACTTGTCTAGAACACAAAATCAGGCCAGTTTGATAGCTTCCATTTTGCTCTGTACCAAATAATCTCTCATAAGATCAGATATACTATAGAGTTATAAAGAATATTATAAAAGTATTAAATAAATAGTTCACTGCCAAATTCTCTGCCCTGGAGTGACTTAGGCTTCAAACCCCTACATAGGATTTCCATGAGTTGGCAATGGGTTTGCTTTTGTACATTGGAATGTGTCTTTCTCTTCCTTCACTATCACAAAGATGAATTTCAACTGTGCTGATCAATATTTACTAAACAACAAAAAAAACATAAAATAAAAATTTGAAAAGCAGTTATGGTTGAGATAATTTTACCTCCAGCTCATCCTTACTATATTTATGTGTGTGTGTATGTGTGTGACATTACTGTACTTAATAGGATTTTCAATAACCAATTGTTGTTCTAATAATAGGAGTGTGATGTATGCAGCTGTGACGTTATTTACTGATGCCAAGCGTAGGTGCATGCTGATTTCTATAGCAGAGTTGCCAGCATGCTCTTTTCATGCAAACC
Source organism: Nesogale talazaci (assembly GCA_004026705.1). Taxonomy (NCBI): domain Eukaryota; kingdom Metazoa; phylum Chordata; class Mammalia; order Afrosoricida; family Tenrecidae; genus Nesogale; species Nesogale talazaci. Next base: position 16,382 of record PVJH01028279.1, read on the forward strand.
AGGGCATATAGGGCTTCCTTGGTGCCACGGCTTTGTTTAAGGAATCACCACCGTTGCCCAGGAAAGAGTTATAAGAACCTCTGAAGCTGCCTAACTGCCTAAAAAAGGTAAAAACAGGCACAGAATGTGGAAGTAAAAATTATTGACTATGGGCTCCCCACTGTTCAAGATTCAGACAAGGGAGGGAAGCAAACAGAGCAAGTTAAATACACTAACTAGAATGGAATTTCCTTGGTGGAAGGGTATGCTTGTTTAGTAGGTTAGAGTTTTATATTGTTTCTGCAAAGATAAGGGTAAATGGCTAATTGTAAATCCCAGTGACACCAGTTCCTCTATTTGTTTTTGCTCCACGGTGAAGGGCCGGTCATGGGGTATAAACAGTCTGAAACTGCAAGAAAGGGAGCTGTGCTTCTGCCTTGCATGGCATGGAGATAGTCTCTGCGCAGATCTTCAATAAATTTGGCTTATTAGACTTTGGTGTCTGAGTCTCCTTTATCTACTGGTTCAGAAGATCTGGAGGCCCCAGCGAGATTCAGCCACCTGAGATTGGATCCGGCCCCAGGGACCGCCAGCCCCTTCCCTGCAGAGTGCTTTCAGACGTTCCTCAGTCCCTGGTGTGGAGGAGTTAGAGCACTTTCGGCCAAAAGACAAAAAAAAAAAAAAAGGAAAGAAAGAGAGAGAGAGAGAGAAAAAGAAAGAAAGAAAGAAAGAAAGAAAGAAAGAAAGAAAGAAAGAAAGAAAGAAAGAAAGAAAGAAAGAAAGAAAGAGAAAGAAAAAGTGTCCTCTCCAGCTGCAGGGAACTCCCTGGAGAGACGTTCCTCCACCTGGCAGTCAGAGAGCATAGGCACCCTGCAAGAGACATCTCGGGTAAGTGGAAAATCTCTGTACAGAGTTTTGAGGGGGCTTTTTATGCGCTGGACGCAGGAACAGGGTTGCCCCTCGGCTCCCAACATCAGTTGTATGTGTGGTTTACTTGGATCTGTGGTATTTGTCAGTTTTGTCTCGTGTTTTTATTCTGCAAATCTTGCGTGTGGCCCGCCGCTTCTCGCTGGCAAGATGGGACAGAGGTCATCCATTGGCAGAACACCCGAGTGGATGCCTTCAAAAAATTTCTCTGAGTTCCACAAAAGCGTCTTAGACTATGGGGCGGCTGGCACAGCCCCCACCCTCCAGTCCTTTTGTGAGATGGAATGGCCCTCCTTTTGGACCGTATTGCCCCCTAGGAGCTCTTTTAATTTGGTTTTCTTGTCTACCTTTCAGCAGCAAATGGATGGACAGCCAAGCCAGTCGGCGGAACACCCGAACTAAATCCCGTACATCAATGTCTGGATCTACAGTGCGTCCCCTATGTCGCCGTACTTAGATCAACGTCCCCAAAGCAAGCCCTCCTAGAGTCTCTTTGTAGATCCAAGGCTCCTAGACCCGAGTAGTTACCGAAAAGTGACCCAGTCACCAGAAAAACCTGTAGAACAGAGCCAACCAGTCCTCCCGGCACCAACAGAAGACTCCTTGATCACCAGCCCCCACCTTGTGCGTGGGCGAGGCAAGAGAGGAGGAGCCCGGCCAGAGGCTGCGGCCTGAACCCCCTTATAGTCCACCGTAGACACAGGGAAAAAATATCTGACCCCCTTACCCAAACTCTTCAGCTGGACCGCATCACCACCACCACCACCCCCACCACCCTCCACCGCCGCCATCTTGCCGCTTTGGCAGATGGCACCGTTACCTGGGAGCAAACGGCCATTTATGGTCTATGCCCCCTTTTCCACTAGCGATCTTTATAACTGGAACTCCCCCTTTTCTGAAAAACCCCAGGGTCTCATTTCCTTCTTACAAATGGTCTTCTTCACCCACCAGCCCACCTGGGATGATTGCCAGCAGCCTCTTCAGGTCCTCTTCACGTCTGAGGAAATGGAAGAATTCACAGGGAAGTCTGGGCGTAGATGGGCAACAGTTGTCTGACGTTGGCCTTGTGGAAGCCCGTTGCCCATATCTTATACTGGATTGGGACCCTAACACTGACATTGGTAGCAGATTGTTGATCCAACGTCGCCAGACCCTGTTGCAGGGTCTCTGCCCACAAATATGTCTAAGGTTAGTGAATTGGCTCAAGGGACAGGAGAAAGTCCAGCTGCCTTTTTAGAAAGATTGTTGGAGGCCTACTTATGTATACTGTCGTAGAGCCTGAGTCCTGGAAAACCGAAGGGCATTTAACGTTGTTCTTGTTACACAGTTGGCCCCAGATATTAGGGGGAAAATTGCAGAAATTCGATGTGTTTGAAAGAAAAAAATCTGTGAGTTGGTACAAGTGGCTCAGAAGGTTTTCAAAAATCATGGCATCTCAGATGCAGCAACTACCAAGAGAACTGTAAAGGTGGTTATAGCTGCTCTGCAGGAAGATAAACACCTAAGGAGCCTACCTATTGGAGCCCCCTAAAACTCCCCAGGAGCAAACCCTGCCGTGGGAGGCCATTAACACCCTACCAAGTGCGCTAAGTGCAAAAAATTCGGACATTGGAAAAACAAATGCCAAAGTGAAGGGATGCCTAGGGAGCCATCAGCACCAATCTTCTTGGAAGGAAGAGGAAGTGAGGGCTCTTCAGCAGGAGAGCCCATGATAACTTTGAAGGTAGGGGGACAGTCCACGAAGTTTTTAGTTGACACAGGAGCCACATTCTCTGTTTTAAAAGAAGCTGTGGGCCCCATGACTAAGATTAAGATTCCTATTGTGGGAGTCACAGGGCTGCCCCAAATGTACCCCTGGACTAGAGCCAGAATTAAAGACTGGGAAAAGGGTATCATCACGCACTCCTTCCTAGTTATGCGTGATTGCTCATACCCGCTTTTGGGTAGAGACTTGTTAAAGAAGCTCATGGCTGCATTTTCCTTCAGCCCAGCAGGCACCACCCTTACTCTCCTGGAGGCCCCGCCATGCATCTTGTTCTAGGTTTCCTTAACTGAAAAGTATATTTTCTTCAAGGGATTAGGGAATCAAAAATCTCCTTCCTCTCTGCTGGGAGACTGGAAAGGTCAAATTCCCAGGGTGTGGGCTGAAACTAATCCCCAAGGCTTGGCAAAACATCATCCGCCTGTTATCATGCAACTATGTATCCAGATCACCCCTGTGCAAGTCAGACAGTACCCCATCTCCCTGGAGGCACCAACAGGCATCTATGTACATAACAGAGGGTTATGGGATTCTGGTCCCATCCCAGTTGGTTTGGAAAGTCCCCTCTTACGAGTTAAGAAGTCCGGAACTAATGATTACTGTCCATTAACTCTTGAGAGAAGTTAATAAGAGCTTGAAATCATCCACCCCATGGAGCCTAATCCGTAAACCCTGTTAAGTCTCCTACCCCCATCTAGAGTATATTACACTGTTCTGGACTTAAAACTTAGAGTATATTACACTGTTCTGTCTTTTTTTCACTGCCCCTCTCACCATTAAGTCAACATATTTTTGCATTTGAATGGACTGATCCTGATGGGGGATATGCGGGTCAATTGTCATGGACAAGAATTCCACAGATCTATAAAAAAGTCTTTTTTTTTTTAAAAGTGGTGATCTACAAGAGTACAGGAACAGCACTCTAAAGTTACACTCCTCCAATATAATCTTTTGGTGGCCACTAAAATGGAGAAATAGTGTGCAGAGGCCTCTTTCTAGCTCCTGCAGGAACTGGAGCGCTTAGGATACTGCATGGCAGCAAAAAAGGCCCAAATCTGATCTAAAAATGTCATTTAGTTTGGAAGTTGGAAGAGAGACACTGGACACTCTCCAAAAGCAGAATTGAGAGAATTTTGCAAATACCGACTCCCACCACCAAGAGGCAAGTTAGAGAATTCCTAGGAGCAGAAGGATATTGTTGCCTCTGGATCCCAGGGTTTGTAGATCTAGCTAAGTTGCTGTATTCCAGTATTGGGGGGGTGGGGGTGGGGGAGGAAGACCCCTCATTAGTCTGGACAGAAAAGGAACAACAAGCTTTCGAGAAGCTAAAAGCAGCCCTTACTACTGCCCCAGCACTGGTCCTGCCAGATGAAACAAAACCATTCTTACTATTTGTATCCAAAGTAAGGGGTATAACAAAGGGGGTCCTCACTCAAACTCTAGGACTTTGGTGCAGACCAGTAGCTTACCCTAGACCCTGTGGTCTCCAGGTGGCCAGGATGTATGCAGGTGATTGCTGCCACTGTCATTCTTATAAAGGAGACAAAAAAGCTAATCTTGGGCCAAGATCTACTGTGGAGGCCCTACAGAGAAGCCCTTTGAACCGATGGATCTCCAACGCATATATCAACCAGTATAACATGCTGCTCCTAGACCCCCACAGGTAAGCTTTTCTCACACCATGGTCCTCAACCCCACCACCCTACTTCCAGATGATGAGCCCAACTTTCTGGTTCATAACTGCGAGCAAATCTTGGAGGCCTGCTCCAGCCTGACACCATATTTGCAGGATAAGCCACTGCCTATTGCAGAACTGCAGGTGGAAGTAGTTTAATTAGTTTCATACGGGAAGGAATAAGGATGGTTGGAGCTGTGGTATCCACCACAAATGAGGTACTATGGACACAGGTTTTGGGGCATGGCCCCTCAGCTCAAAGGGGCAAACTACTGACAGTGACTCAAGTCTCAAGATCCCCCCCCCCAAAAAAAAAAAAGCAGGTAGATATATTTTCAGACAGCCATATGTGTGGGCTGGTGCTCATATTCATTCCTCAATTTATCCAGAATGAGGACTCTTGACCTGGAGTGGGGAGGGGGGGGGGTGTTAGGAAATGAAGAACAAAAAAGAAATCCTGGTTCTTTTGGTAGTCATGGGGCTACCAAAGGAAGTGGCTATTATTTATTGTAGGGGTCATCAAAAGGATGACTTAGAAATTACTAGGGACAATAATTTTGCTGATCAAGTGGATAAAGAGACTGCTCCCAATCCAGTGGGGCCCATGGAAATCCTGTCCATATTGCCCCTAAACTATTGTCCCACAAGCCAACATACACCTCAGAAGAATGGAAAATGGGGGCTGAACTGGACTTCTCTGGGAAAGAAACCGGGTGGCTGGAGAGTGCTGAAGGGAAAATTTTCCTCTCTGAGCCATTAGGATATGAGCTCCTACAGCACCTCCACCAAGGGACCCACTTGGGTGCCACAAAACTTCGACAGCTGGTGTCTACACATTTTTATATCCCTAACCTAACCTAACCTAACTGCAAGAGTCAGGAACATCACCCGCTGCTGTCTAGCCTGTGTGCAGGTGAATGGGACAAAAGCCTATTCTTTGGTCAACATTGGAGTGGGGGGCTAAAGCCAGGAGAACAATGGGAATTGAATTTCATAGAAGTCAGATATACAGATATAAGTATTTATTGGTGTTTATGGACAGTTTTTTGGATGGACCGAAGTTTTCCCTATGAAGAAGGAAACAGCCTAGGTAGTAGCTAAACTGCTCACTGAGGTTATCCACCGACTTGGTCTCCCCATTGCCCTGGGGTCCGACAGTGGACCAGCATTCACCACCCAGGTTTCCACATTAATGGCTGAGGCATTAAAAATCTATTGGAAGCTGCACTGATTGGAAGCCGCACTGCATGTAGAGAGAATGAATTGAACCATTAAAGAAATGTTGACAAAATTGCACATGGAAAGTGGAGAAAGTTGAAATAGCGTATATACTCCCCTTTGCCTTATTGCGCACCCCATGTACCCCTTACAGGGCCAGCATTACTCCATTTGAAATCATGTATGGCTTCCCCTGCCAGTGATACCCAGGTTATGAGAAGAGGCCCTAGCCTCCTTAGGAAATCATAATCTCCTCAGTTCCTTACAGGCATTCCAGCGACTCCATCTCCATGTCTGAAGGATTGTTGGAGCTCAGGATTGTTGGATTCCAGTCAGGAGTCCGCTAGCCTGATTACACCTCATCACCTGGAACCAGGGGACTGGATGTGGGTGCAAAGACATAAGTTGAGCTCCCTGGAAGCTCTGTGGACTGGATCCCACCCTGTAATCCTCACCACCCCCACAGCCATAAAGGTAGCAGGAAAAGGAGCCTGGGTCCATTACACCCAAGTAAAAAAGGCGCAGAATCATCAAGTGCCAGAGACATGGAAAGTGGAATGCACTGACAATCTGTTAAAGGAGCGTCTATCACGACACCCTCCGCAATTCTGTCCAGGGAGAGCAGACTGGGGACACTCTCATTACTTTGTCACCCATACTTGGGTCCTGTCCTGGACTGAGGATGGGGGCGAAATCACCCAAATGACTGCAACTACTACCCAACGTTACTTCCTGTTTCATCTGTGTAACCTCTTCCAGAGTCCTTAAGGGTTTGAGATCAATCAAATTTTGCTGGGAGCTGGTTCACGAGGGCCATTTGGGGATTTAAATAAAGCTTCGGGCTGGGGATGTGCTAGGAGACAACTGGCCCTGAAGTTACAAAAGCAACAGGTTTTTTTGTGCCCTGCTGATGCTGCAGATTATTATTGCAGATTCTGGGGTTGCGAAGTGATAGCACCTTGGGTCAACAATGAAAAGTGTATTGGAATCAGAAGAAGTCAAACCAACCAACCCCTGCACCAATAACAGAAATTGTAATAGTATTAAACTTTTCTTTAAGATTGGCATCGAGAGGAATGGAAAGCAGGACATACTTGGGGTTTGTGGCTATATGTTAGCAGAAAGGACCCCCGAGTTTCCTGCACTATGCAGAAAGTGTCCCTGCCCAGAGCCCCTAAACCTATTGGATCTAATATAGCACTAAACCCAACCAAAGAGAATAGCAGCCTGGGGCGCCAAACCATAAACAGGAGCAGGGGAAGCCAGGCACCGGATCCCACCCATCCCAGTGGAGTGACCTCACAAAATCAAAACAAGCCCTCTAGACACTCTGTGTTGGACACACCAGATGCTGTATTTAAGTTTGTAAATGAATTGAACCAAAATGCCACACAGGATTGTTGGTTATGTCTAAACCCCTCACCACCTTATTAAGTAGGGCTGGCCGTTAAGGCCCCCTGGGACAAAGGAATGCTAGCATTCAACATGTGACAAGACCAATGCACTCTGCATGTGATTGAGAGGGCATATCTACTCTAACTGTAGGGACCTCCAGGGCAAAGGGACCTACCTGACTTTCCCCCAATTATAATGCAAATTTCTCTCTGTAGAGTGACAACTGTGAAGGAATAATAGAACTCCAGGTGGGGCCAGAGAAGAGGACAGAGGGGTAGCAGAGTATATTCTTGTAGCCCCTAACACAATCTGATTTGCTTTCATAACAAGGCTTACCCCTTGTATCCACTCTCTTATTATGAATAAACAAGCCCAAATTTGTGTATTAACCCACATTGTGCCTCAAGTGTATTATTATTCAGGAGAAGGTAGAACATTGTGCGGACCTGCCAAGACAGACCAGAGCGCTGATATTGGTACCCCTTCTGGTCAGGGTAAGGCTAGCAGGATCGGCAGCCATGAGCATAACAACCCTAACTACTGGACCCCTAAACCCCAACTTCTGCCCTTACCACTTAAATTAAAGGAGACCTCAGAGAACTCGAAAGTTCCATATCGCTCCTAGAGACATCTCTGAACACTCTGGCTGAAGTGGCTTTGCAGAATCGCCGAGGATTGGACTTACTATTTCTAAGACAAGGGGGACTCTGTATGGCCTTGGTTGAAACCTGTTGCTTTTATGCTAATAAGGCAGAGATTATTAAATATAGCTTGGCTCTAGTAAGAAATAGGACTGGGGAAAGGGAAGAACTGCAACAAAATAACGAGGGGTGGTATGAGAATCTTTTTAGTTAGTCAACATGGCTCACACTCTCATATCAACCTTAATTGGCCAATTAATCCTCCTCCTACTAGGATTAACATGCAGGCCTCTCATAATTAACATACTGCTAGCCTTCATACAAACACAGGTCCAAGCAGTAAAATTGCTCATGTTAAGCACCCAGAATTGTAAGATTTCTCGGGAGGAGAAATATACCTTGGTTCTTGGCTCTGAGGGAGAATGAATTCAAGTCGAAGCCTGGTTTGTGATCCAAATGACTTTTCTGAAGGTTAAAGAAGTTTCAGGTTTACACAGGCACTCAGGAGATCCCTCACCCCCATATGCCAGCTGGGAAACTGCTTGAGAGAGAGATGCAGTCAGCTTCCAACAGCAGCCCGGCTGTTAGATTTCAGAGCAGCCACTGGGCGAAAGTTTGCCAGAGCCCAAAACTTGCCATTTACAATTATTCCATGGAGAGGTGTGGTTGACAACCCTGGTTAACCCCATTTTGCTGAATTGAATTTACCTGGCCTAGGTGAGCCTATCCAGCTGTAGCACTGCTAGCTGGAAACCTGGATCTTTGAGCATGCGCAGTGTGCCATCCTTTGCTGACTAATAGCTTTATTTTTTAAGCCATATATAATGGACCCCCTTTCCCTACACTACCTACCTATCAGTATCAGGTACTTTCGAACTCAAGACACTTTTGAGGAATTAAAGATTTGATTATGGGGTGGGGGCAAGAGGGAATAGTGGGGAATGTGGAAGTAAAAATTATTGACTAAGGTCTTCCCACAGTTCAAGATTCAGACAAGGGAGGGAAGCAAACAGAGCAAGTTAAATATACTAACTAGAATGGAATTTCTTTGGTGGAAGGGTATGCTTGTTTAGTAGAGTAGGGTTTTTTATTGTTTCTGCAAAGATAAGGGTAAATGGCTAATTGTAAATCCCAGTGGCACCGGTTCCTCTATTTGCTTTTGCTCCACGGTGAAGAGCTGGTCATTGGGTATAAAAAGTCTGAAATTGCAAGAAAGGGAGCTGTGCTTCCACCTTGCATGGCGAAGAAAGAGCCCCTGCACAGGTCTTCAATAAATTTGGCTTATTGGACTTTGGTGTCCAAGTCTCCTTTATTTGCAGGTTCACAAGAAGAGGTAAGAATGAGAATAAATCCAAAAACAGTGAGTTGGTGTTTCAAGAAGATGGGCAAAGAGTAAGCTCAGGGAAACCAAATGTTGGGAAATGGTCAATTAAAAGTGAAGTGTTTTGATTGTATAAAAATATGTCATCAGAGGGAAATTGAGGAAAAGTGATTTGGATAAATACCTCAGACAGTATATTGATTGAATTTCAGGGTAACATGGCCAATGTAATTTTAACATATAATGCAGATGAAGGCAGAAGTTTGAAAGCATATGGTGAACTAAAACAGTATGCTAAAATCAATGAAACTGATACCTTTAGTCCTGGAGATGATGATGAAATCCAATTTGATGATACTGGAGGTGAGGATGAAAACAATGATATCTAAATTGTGTTCATTTTACATTCCAGTGTTTCTAAAGATAATTGTCTACAATTTGATTTTGACTGTCACCTATAAGAAGACCAAGATGTCATTTAATACAGCATATTTTATTAAAATATATTGACATCACAAAATAAATAACTGAATTTTCAAAAGTAGAGCACTATGCCGTTCTTCCAAGATACTTCTCAGTGAATTTGAACTCTCACTCAGAGATTCTTACTAATCAGTGACCGTAATTAAGCAATTAAATTGACCAAAGAAATATGCAACAGATTTTTAGCATGTTCATACTTTAAATGAGCACAATGAATGTGACATGCTTAATATTTAATTGAAGAATTGTGAAAATCAGAAGACAGTTTTAGGAATTCATATAAGTAACTTATAGATCATCCAACTAAGAAAATGTGAATAGTCTGCATTTCAAATGCTAGTGAATAAAGATTTTTCTTTTTTTTTTTCAATCTCAAATTTGGTCATTGCCCTTTGGGGTGGCCTTGAGCACACCCAAACAGAAATTATCTCTATCAGACAGTTTTGCAAATCACTCTGCCTTCAGTGGCATTAAGAAGGATTGAGCTTTTTTCTTTCACTACAACAGGAAATAGTTTGTTTTTTAAATTTAATAACTGCTTCGGTCTACCTTAGCAAACAATTACATGTAATTACTTTTTGCTGCCCATTTCCTACATTTTCTAAAAGGAAAGATTTCTTGCTCATTAAGCATTCACTTTAGACATTTTTGATTATCAGGTGAAAAGAGAACCAGAGAAAGGCAGTGTTGAGAGCTGATGGAAATCTTTTATATGAAAATAGATGGTTGCTTCCTGGTTGCTAAGGGTCATTTAGTACATTTTGGCTCAAAACAACCTCATGCCACAGAATACAACTGTCACACAGGATTTTCTTCACTGGAATCCTTACAAAGCCAATGTTCAGGTCTTTCTCAGAAGGAGTTGGTGGGTCAGTAAAAACCACCAACCAAATTAGAGGAAGTTTATAGATAAATAAATTAAACAAACCTGTTGCTTTCTAGTTAAAAATATGGAAGCTCCACATGTTCCAGAGTAGAACTTGGTGCCTCTGGGAGTTGGAAACAGCTAATAAACTCACACTGCACCGAGAAAGATTGGTGTTTGGAACTCTTTAGAACTCTTTTGGAACTCTTTTGGAACTCTTTATATTGGAATATAAATCTGATGAGAAGTGAAAGAGAGGGAAGGACAATTTACCTGTTAGTTTTGCATTAAGATGCAGGAATGATTTACACATAAAGTAAAATAGAAAATAAAATATTTAAATTAAGTCTGGTTTTTTTTTTATTGTTCACATTGCGGTCAAGTAAATTCCTCCTCATAGTAACCCATGCGTGCAGAGTCGAATGATTCCATCGATTATGAATGGATGTGAACTCAGAAGAACAGATTTCCAGGTCTTTTCTAAGGTACTTTTGGATAGTGTGGGAGTCCTAGTGGTGTAGTGATTAGTTAATGAGGGCCTAACTACAAGGGCAGCAGTTCGAAACTGATAGGTAGCTAGCACAGAGGGCATTCATTACACCTGCCCAGAGGTTCAAGCTATCTGTCAGAAAAAGATGGTATGCTACAGGAAAGGATGCTACGCTGCACATGCTTGTAGGTCCAGGTTTCCGGCCAGGTATGCTGCAGCTGGATTGGCTCACTTAGGTTAGGCCAGGTGAATTCATTTCGCCCAATGGGGTCAACCAGAGTCAAGAGCCATGCCTCCCGGCCAAACGATTGAAAAGCAGGAGCCTGAAGCTGATCTGGCTCAGTCTCTCTCCCTCTTTCTCCCCCTCCCGCTCTTCCTCTCCCCCTCCCTCTC
>PVJH01028280.1:0-27526 GCA_004026705.1 Nesogale talazaci
ACACGATAGGATGTTAGTGTTTTATTACTTGTCTCTGCAACAGTTCACCTTCTAATGCATTCCACGTGATAGCGAGGCTATTCATACCCCCTGGTGCATGGTCACAGGAGATTCACCGGGAGCTTAAGTCATGTGTATTGCCCCTTCACCTCCCCCTTTTTTTTTTTTAGCTGAAACAACTTTAACGCATTGCAGACAGATCCCGAGTTTCCTCGTGCCATCTGTTATGGATGGATAACGAGCTAACTCATGATTTCTACACGCTGTCTTCAGACGCCATCAGCTTAAATATATTTTAACTACTTCGTCTACTTAGGTATTTACATTGATAGTGAATGTATCCTCCTGGGGCCATTACATTGCAAACTCAATGTGACTCTGTAGTCTCTGTGACTAGATGTTTGGTGATGATTTATTTGAATTGTTTTGCAAGGAGTTGTCCATGCATCATGGTCAAACCTCAGTGAAACATTAAACATCACCTAAATCGCTCAAAGAATGTATTTTTTTGTTTGATCTACTGTATTAATTTTTACTGTTCTTCAAAGTAATATGGGTTACTTTTTATAAGTAATATGATTTTATGTGATTATTTTTATAAGATGTTTATAATTTCATGAAGTTATAGTTCATAAAAGTAATAATCTTTCACATACATTGCAAAATATTGTTTCATAGCGTGAAACAATGTTTTGTATTCAAAAATTGAAAGTTACAAATAAATATGATAAAAATTGATGAACAGTAAACCCCTTTATGGTTTAATGCAAAAAAAAAACCTAACAGCCAAAAAGATAGATGGACACTTGGGTAAGTTGATAAAAAAATATCCGATCTTTAATGTAGTTCAAAAGGAAGATCAAATGATAAGATATTACATTTTAACCTAACTACGTGGGCCATAATCAAACTTATAGTGCTCTCTTTCTGATAGCAGGGCTATTCACCTCCCTCCACTGTAATCAGAGGGGATTCACCAGACTCTTAATCTATTTGTGGACTCTGCATAGATTTTGGGTTTCCACTATCAGCCATAGCCTTCTATAAACCACATACGTCTTCACAATTTGAGCTCTCATCGCATCTCTTCATTTAGATTTGAATTATATTATTTACAATCCTTGGATGACTCGAGCTGCTGTGTTTCTTCCATGTGGATTTATTTGATGTCTCCCTTAAATGGATGCTTGTTTGACAACAAGCCTTTCAGGCTCCAGATGCTCTTCTTTCAGATAGCAGGGCAACATCGAGTTTCTTCACTACACTTTGCTGTAGCACCTATATCTTTAGTGATCTGTTCATGAGGCTGCACATCAAGCAGGGTCATATCATAAAAACCAACTGTTCTTAGATTGGAACTAGAATTAAGTGCAAGTCCAAAGTCCATTTTATATATATATATATATATATATATATATATATATATATATGTGTGTATGTGCATAGTACATGTCTCTGGTTCACCTTAAAGACATCATTGCTATTTTATATTAGAGAGCCTGGTCAATAATCCCCGTGGGCATCAATTCCACTGTCATCAAATCAATGCTGATGCACAGCATCAGGCAGGGTAGAACTGCCCTGATATCATCATATTTTTTAAAGTGTTCGTTTGTTCCTGTTGTACTCCATTGGTTATTACTGAACTGGTTCAAATCAATTGGAACCCTGTTTTGAATACAGTGACTTCTAATTGTCTGTAAAACTTGCAAAGAGGGGCACAAAGTAAGAAATTGTACATAATGACGTAGAGATCAGACTAGATATCCCAGCTGGTTATACATATTTGGGGTTCACTGACTTCTAAAATAGATACATACAAAGTCTGAGAGAGGGAGAGGGAGAGAGAGAGAGACCCAGAAGGGAGATATAAAGGGAACAGAGGAGATAACCTGGATGGATCTCCTAGCAAACGTAGCAGGTAAAATTTTCATAAAATAGAAAGCCCTGATAACTCTTTGTAATGTTCAGAAAACTTAAAACTCCTTGTCAAGAGATACCCATTAAATTCCATTGCTGTTGCGGTATTTTTTGATTCAACCCATTTCTGATAGCAACCCTATAATATGGAGTAAAAATGTTTCATAGAGTTTACAAGGCTATAATCTTTTCTTTTAACTTTTTAAATTTGAGACTTACCCTCTCTGCTCTCCTGGGTCCCAGGTCACTTTTTCTGCGTGGAGCTCATGTGTGCTAGGCCCAGGAAGATGGATGGTGGCAGCAGGGCAACATGCTGCTCGATGAGATTCCTGAGGCTGCTGCAACTGGATTCCTCATACTGCTTGAATATAGCTGGCAGCTCCATCTCTTCATACATTTCCTTCACCCGTGCCACCTTTCTACCCCCTTCTGCCCATAATTCTCCTGTCGGACCCAACATTGCTCTGGAGAGTCCTGCTGCAGGCCCTGAACCACCAGCCAGCTGCATTGGTTGTCCTGCATGTCAGTGGCAACCTTGCTTGTCACACTGGGGTCACCAAAGAGGTCCAGGTCATCCTCCTGGATCTGAAAGAGCTCCCCCATCTCTAGCAGGACGCTCTTGGCATTGGCATGCTCTTCCGTATCAATGCCTGTGACGTACATGGCAGCAGCTGCAGACAGGTAAGAGGAGTAGACAGCAGTTGTGTTAGGCAGGGTTCTCTAGAGAAAACAAACCAGCACACTTTTGTGGAGCAAGTAATATACTGACCGTCTTTCAACTCACTGGAGCTGTCAATCCAAGGTCAAGGAAGAAGACAGTGGCATCTGTCCTCGGGAAAGACAGGCAGAAGTCAGCCTGCAGGCAGCAGACAGCAGAGCGGAGCAGCAACCATCAGTAGCATGGTGAAGCAGGTCCTGATGGGGTCTCAAGTTCTAGTGATAGATACATGGTGACATGATCTACTAGTTGTGTACTGAAGGAGCTCTCAAGGGAACCTCAAGCGCTAGCAATGCACGGCAAGAGAACAGACACAATCCACAGGTTGGCTCAGCCCACAGGTAGCGCAGCCGGCGATTGTGGCAGAGGACTAACTCAAGCAGCGGCATGCTGGTTTAATCACCAGGAAGAGAGAGAGACAGGAGGCAGGGTTCGGAAAGCATTTATCTCGGTTGCCCTCCAATCAAACAGACCTGACTAAACTCCACCCACGTGTTCCTAAGGAGGCCTTGTTGGTGAGATGAACCCAACTATTACAGTAGTCTTGTACTTGACAATGGATTTGTGCCTCTTTGCAGCAAATCTTCCAAAGCCGATATTGTCCTGGGGGGGCTGTGATGAGGTTCTGGGCCTATCTCATCTCAGTCAGATAGGAACTCTGCAGGAAGAACTTGAGCAGGTTCAGGGAGTAGATGTGCTTCCAGTAGTACATTCAGGATTGCAACAGCATGGTGTCATGGATGGCATCCAAACCTATGTCTGGTGTCTGATACCAGCAGGACTACCCCCAGTGATGCGGGATGAATTCATTGTGTCATCCAGTATCAAGAAGAAAGCTTAGAGCAACTCAACACATCAACCCATGGTCAGGGGTCGGTGCAGACCATTAGGAACCTGCTCCCTGGGCTCCATCAGTTCCTGGGGCACAACCAGCATTGTCAAATTTCAGTTGCCTCCAAGGACATTGCACTCCGGGACCCTGAGCCAGTAGCAGCATCTCCCTTCCCTGGGTGTCCCAGCTGATCCTTGGTCAGCACTTTGAAAATACGGGAGAAGTGCTGGATGAAAGTCTGCTTTTCTTGGTTATGAGTGTCCGTTTTCTGGTCTCCATTCATTCTGAAAGAGGAGCAAAGTAATCTGTTGCAGGTTGCCAGTTCTTACTTAGTCCAAGGTCGGGGTACTCCTGTCCAAGACTGTAATTTTTTTTTTGTGGGGGCATCACTGCTCTCCGGTGGTGGGAGTAGGAGGCCCAGCCCCACTGCTGGAATTGAACCTCCGTCCCAGTGGGCCGCAGTCCCGCGCACAACCACTACACCACCGGGGCTCAGCCCCAAGGCTGTAATTTTTATGGAAGTGGACTGCCAAAACTTTGACCAGTAGAGCAGCTGGTGGATAGAGATACTGGGGCAGAGACAGTTTGATAGTAACAGAAGGGGAGAGAAGCAAATGTGCTAAAGGTGAGGTAATGGACCAGCAAGTTGAATGCTACTGAAAGGTCATCTCAAACACATTCTGCCATAGAAAGGTCATTGTTGTTTTAATAAAGTTCTTTTGATGAAGTTGTGTTCATTGGAGCCTGAGTGTACTGGGTTGACTGGTAAAGGGTAGAAGTGATTGGGTCTTGAAACTCATGAAGCCTGGCTGAGAATAAGAAAGTGATGAGACAGTAGGACATGGAGAGGGTGTGGGGGATCTAAGGAGGTTGTGAGTTTTTGAAGAGAGACATGAGACCCTTTTTTGAATGCTATGGAAATAAACCAGACTAAGAGGTTGAAGATTCAGAAAAGGGTGGGAGGGAGATTTTTTTTTATTAAATCATTTTACTGGGGGCTCGTATGTCATTTTTCACAATACAGAAATAGACATACTGTGCCAGGCACCTTCACATGTCTGCTGCTATTATCATTCTCCAATCATCCGCCTTTTCCCTTGAGCCCCTAGTATCAGCTTTTCCATCCCTTCCCCTCTTCCCCTGCTCTGTCCCTTACCCATCAACCCTCAATACTTTATAAATTACTATTGTTCTGTCATATCTTACACTGTCTGACCTCTCCCCCAACCCACTCCCCTGATGCCCATCCTTCAAATAGGAGCTTATGTGTATATCCTTGCAGTGGGTTCTGTCTCTCTACCCCACCTTCTCTCCACTCTTCCAGCAGCTCCAATCTAATCATTGGCCTGAAGGGGCCCACCCATGCTTCCTTCCCCCCAATCATCATGGTTCCAACTCTACCTTACAAATCCAGATGGACTGGAGAAGGGAAAGATTTTAAGATTGAGAAAAGAATGTTTAGAATAACCAGGTGTGATGGGTAGGTTTGTTATGCCAACATGGCCACAGAAGATTGGTGGGTCTGTTGTGACGGCACGGCCAATGAGCATACAAGATGAATTGAAGGGCAGAGATAAGAAGGGCTCAGCGAGTCCCACCCTCTCTCTTGCTTTCTGATCTTTGGACCAGACAGGTGCCTTGTTCGTCTTGTGCCTCGACCTCCAAGTAACACTACCTGTGGGACACCTAATCGTGGACTATGGAGCTATGAGATGAGGTTCCTTCAAGCCCTACTTCACCACACTCCTGGGATATACATCTCTTGAGCTGGAGACTATTGGCTGACTGTTGGTGACCTGTTCTGCTGTTTGCTGCCTGTGACCAGATAGTCTGAATTGCTCTACAGGGGACTACTCAGCGGCCCTCCAAGATTTGAAGGACTGCCAGGCTTCTAGCTGTCGCACACAAGTGAGTTGCACCGAGCAATTTATACTGCTTTATTGATAGTTAGCTGTTTCTTTCTTATCTTATATACCTTTCTCTATATAAATATATAAAGAGAATTACTAGTATCCTGGTTTTATTTCTCTAAGAGAACCCTGCCTGGAAGAGGGGATTGCATTAAATTTTAAAAATAGCACTGCTAATTTAAAGTGATGCTAAACCCCCCTGATGAATTTATATAGATCCTAAGTGATGTCTGGTAAGTGGATGGTTGGTAGCTACCCATTAGGTGTAAGAAATTGAGGATTTTGGGGTAAACTTAATGGGAACCATGCAGCCTCATCTTTTGCCTATACTGAACAGTTCCATACTGAACCCCCACAACTACCAGGGCTCCTTATGCTCTTATCCATAGTAACGACTAGTGAACATTAAAACCCAAAAGCCCATCTCACTGCCATGGAGTTGTTTCCAGCTCATATCAATCAGAGGATAGAACAGGGTAGAACTGCCCTTGTGAGTTTCCAAGACTGTAACTCTTTAAGGCAGTGAAGAGCCTCATCTTTCTACTGTGGAGTGGCGAGTGGTTTTGAACTGTCGACCTTCTGCATAACCCACTACACCACCAGAAACTAGCTGCTCCTAGTTTCTATAGAATTCCCTGTACAGGCCAATGTAGGTTCATTGAGAGCCTATTATATTTGTTTTTGTGTCTGTGTGTGAATGACTTATTTCCTTTGACCGATTGTCCTCCAGGTTTATCCATCTTCTGAGAACTAATTTTTTTCCTTATCACCAACCAGTATTCCATTGTCTATATGTACCATATTTTACTTGTCCATTCTGTTGTTTCCATCTTTTTGCTGCTGTGCATAGTGCTGCATCGAACATAGGTGTGCATATGACTGTGTCACTCCCATTGGCTTTGCAGGTCACATAGCGACTCTACCTCTAGTTTTTTGAGAAATGGTTAGATTGTTGCTTACAAAAGCTTTCACATTGGACATCCCCCACCCTGCAAAAGATGAGAATCCCAACTTCTCCACATCCTGTTCAACACTTGTTTTGTTTGATTTTTTTGTGTGTGACATCACTGCCCTCGTGGGAGTAGGAAGCCCAGCTTTGCTCCTGGAGAGCTGCTGCTGGATTTGAGCCATCAACCCTGTGGGCCGCAGTCCTGCACACCACCACTGCACCAGCAGGGATCAGCCTGGTTTTGTTTTTAATCTTAGGCATCCTTGTGTGGACACATAATAGCGTCTCATGGTGATTTTAATCTGCGTTTCAGTGCAGAGCTAGTGATGTTGGACACATCTTCATGGCTCTGTTGGTCATTTAAATATCCTCTTTGATGAAGTGTCTGTTTATGTTCTTTTGCCAAGTTGTAGAAGGTTTCTATATACTTTAGATATTAGACATTTATCAATTAACCATTTCTCAAGATTGTCCCCTATTCTATAGCTTGTCTGTTTGTTGTTGTTGTTTTTGTTGTTGTTGTTTGGGTTTTGGGGGGCATCACTGCCCTCTGGTGGGAGTAGGAGGCCCAGCCTTGCTCTTGGAGAGCTGTTGCTGAATTTGAACCGCCAACCCAGTGGGCTGCAGTCCCGCACACAACCACCACGCCACTGGGGCTCAGCCCATAGCTTGTCTTATAAGATAATATGAAGACCGACTCTTATCTTACAAACCAAATGGGTTGGAGAGGGTATAGACTGCAATGAAAAAAACATATCCAAAAGGGATAGTCAAAAGTTGGGGCACAGGGGTCCTTGCACTTTATACACCCCAGGACTCCTCACTTTATTAAAGGAAGACTTAAATACCTTTCCTGCACATAGTCTGCAACTCGTGATAAGATTACGCAATGGGACAGATCACGATTCTTTGAAGGTTTACAAAGAACAATGAACAGCCAAGTTATTCACACATGGGAGGAGAGGATGAGGCTGGGGATATTTAGTAATTGATAAGTTCACAGATTGCTCCCTTCTGCAGCTTTAGTCAGGGAACAGAAGGCAAGTTTCGATTTATCTCAGGTGGAGAGACAGGTCAGCCATCACTTCATCAGCTCCCACAGCTGAGCCGTCAGCATTCCCCACTAGCCATGAACCGTGGAAGATGGTGGTCCTGTCCCATTTTGGTTCTGTGCTCTTTTTTTTTGAGGGCATCACTGCCCCCCCCCTGGGTGGGTCAGCCTTGCTCCTGGAGAGCTGCTGCTGGATTTGAACTGCCAAGTCAGTGGGCCGCAGTCCTTCACACAACCACTATGCTACCAGGGCTCAGCCTGGTTCTGTCCTTTAGTCTACGGAAAAAACTACTTTTTTAATAAACCATTTTATTGGGTACTTTTACAGCTCTTATACCAGCCCAATTATCAACTATACCAAGCACATTTGTACATAGGTTGTCATCATCCTTGTGAAAACATTCTCTTTCTACTTGAGCCCTTGGTATCAGCTCTTTTTTTTTTTAACTTCTCTCCCTACCCTCCCACCCTCATGAACCCTTGATAAATTATAAATTATCATTTTCATATATCCATCTGCTATCTTTCTTCACCCATGTTTTTGTTGTTCATCCTGTGTGTGTATTTTTAATCTATTGATTATTGGAGTCAGTTCCCCTTTCTCCTCTTTCTCTATCCACCATCATCCTACCCTCATGGTATTGATACTCTTAATTATTATTCCTGAGGGGTTTATCTGTCCTGGCTTCTATGTGTTGAGAACTTTTTTCTGTACATGCTCTAGCCAGACTTGTAAGATAGAACTGAAGTCCTGACAGTACAGTGTGGGGAAGGAAGCATTAAAGAACTAGAGGAAAGTTATGTGTTTCATCAGTGCTATACTGTACCCTGACTTGCTCGTCCCTTCCTTGTGACCCTTCTGTCCAATTGTCTACAGATGGATGGGTTTGGGTCTCCACCCCACAGTCCCCCTTATTCACATGGATAGGATATTTTGATTTGAGTCTTCTGATGTCTGATTCCTTATCTGGTCAATACCTCCTGATCACAGAGGCTGGTGTGCTTCTTTCATGTGGACTTTGTTGCTTCCCCGCTAGATGACCCCTTATTTAGCATCAAGTCTTTAAAACCCAAGATGCTATATGTTGCAATAGCCAGGCACCATCTGCTTTCTCCACCACATTTACTAATTTCATTTTCAGCAATTGTGTGGGGAAGGTGAGCACCACAGGATGCCGGGTTATTTGAACAAAGTATTCTTGTATTGACAGAGGACTTGAGTAGAGGCCCAATGTCTGCCTGCTACCTTGATACTTAATATATAAATATATGTACATGGACCTATATCACTGTCATTACATATTAATATATTTACATATGTAGATACCTACAGCTAGACCTCTATAAATGTCTTTTGACTCCCATTTCTTTTCTCAATTTCCTTTTACTTTCCTTTTCCCTCACATTTTCTGGCGAGTTTGCAAAGCATAGGTCAGCAGCTCTGCCAGAAAACGATGTGGTTTTCTGCTTCTAGAAGATTCACAGGCTTGGAAATCTAAAGGGGAAGCTGACTTCGCCCTAGTCAGGATTGACTCACTGGCACTGAATAGGTCGTCCCTTTACTCTTCGGATAAGCATCAGAATTTTGATGAGGATCTTTTTGGTGAACATGATGTTTAACTTTTATGCATTTCTAGCGATTTCACTTTCTGTTGCTCATATATTCATTTTTGTGTCTGATAACCTGTTATTGAAAAAAAAAACTAGGCTCCAGAGCTTTGCCACTCTACGTTTGAAGAACTGTATGGTTTTAGATTTAGCAATTTGGGCCTTGATCCATTTTGAATTTGTTTTTGTGTACGGTGTGAGGTGTGGAGCTGACTTTACTTTTTGGCATGTGGATTCTGTTCTGTCAGGATCAATGTTCTTAACAGTCTTGTATTTATGTTGTGAGTTCACGGATCATTTGTCTAACCTGTTAGATTCATTTCCAATTTTTCACCTCTCTCCATTCTTTCCTGCCTACCCCACCCTGGTGTATGGGGAACCAGGTGGCATGGCTGTTGCTTGTCCCCCTAGTGGTGGCAGGGGTGTTAAGTGTCAATCATTGTGATCCACTCCTCTCCCCACCCTTCTCCACACCGCTTCCCCCCCCTCCCCCCCGCCCTCTGGTCTGGCTACTCCCGTTGTCCCGTTTCTGTTCTTCAAGGGTTTATCTGACCTGGATTCCCTCTTTGACCATTCTTAAGTAAAAATCTGATCACGTTCTTTCTGCTCCAAATCTTTTGTCAGATTCCCGCCCCCTCCCCCAACCCCAACCTGTGGATAAAGTCTAAATTCCATAATTTAAAGGTCCCTCACAGTTTAACTCCTGTTTTATCACTTGGCATTCTTTGGTGCAGCCAAGAAAAATCAATTCTTGCTTGCTTAAGCAGCAAAGGAATGTTGGAGGAAGATAAGAGGGATCTGAGGAGTAAGACTGGGAAAAAATAATCAACACACTAAGAGATGAGATGCAGACAAAAATCCTTCCATGGAACAGTCTACTTAATTGCTAAGTCTTGATTTGTATGGAACTGAAGGGATTGTCAATACGTCCCCCAGAAAGCTTCTGAAACCTTGGAGTATAGCAACTGTGGGAAATCCCAGGCAAACAGCCATTTGTAACTACTATTTATCCATAAAAGTAATCTCAAGAAAAATCCCAGTGCTAAAACCAGGAAGCCTTCAGGCAAACAAATTCAAGTTGATCACTCTCCTTTGGATGCCACAGAAGACACTTCCTCTGTTTGATGGCTGCCATCTTGCTACTGGATGGCTGTTGCCCTTTGGACACTGGGTTCCACCATGACCACTTCGTCTCATTCCCTCCAGATGCCTGTTGGGAACTGAGAGGTCAAGATGGAGCTACAGAAAGGAGATGGAGCTCAATCAGGCATGAAAAGTAGAGAGATGCTTTATTGAGGTCGGAAAGAGTTTTGGGGAGGGGAAGGAACAGCAGAGAAAGGGAAAGGAGCATCTTGAGCTCCTGGATGGGTTCCAAGACCCAAGAGTCAGGCCAGGAAAGCTGTGTTCGGTATTGAGGTGGTGGGATATATAGGGATTGAGCTACAGGCATGCGGGCTGATGAAAGAAAAAGGAGGTTTCTTGTGCTGCATTTGCAAGTTTTGAGTTGGGGGATGACCTGTTTGCAAAGCATCTCTTTTTCCTTAAACTTGCTTCCCGGAATGTTAAAAGGGGGGAGCTTGTGCCCTGCCCAGGTAGAGCTGTACCCTACCTGGGAAGATAAGCTCTGTGAGATGCCAGAAGCAAAGGCCACACAGTTCAGCAGGATGTTTACTTCCTTCTTGGGAGACTGGTGCAAAGGGGTGCACGGGGCTGCCTGGTTCAGAGGACTGCCTGGTCGATCCCAGCCCAAACAGGAACCTTCATTGGTTGAGTTGAGGTCATATCTCTGTATTCTGGCTCCCAGAGAACCCAAAGAGATAGCATCTGTTCCCCTTAGGCTGCCTGCCCCACACTTTGGGGTTCTCTGAAAACAGGGTATTCAGAGGTTGAACCATGAAAAATGGGAAATGATCATGACCTCTCCTCTCCTCTTGTCCCTCCTCTGCCCTGTCACTGCCTGGCCCGGCCACCTCTCCCACCCCTAGGGCTTCGCACATGCTCTTTTCCTAAAACGATCTCTCCTTCCAGCGACCTCACTATCCCTTTCTCCAGCAGGCTTCTCCCAAGTCCTGGCTCATGTCAGGTCCCGTGCTGCGCATCCCTAGATGATGTTGACCATCATGATGCATAATCAGTTTTTAATTGCTATTTATTCATAAAAGAGGACCCAAGGATGCCACACACTGGAGTTCAGTGAGAGACTACATGCATGCCGTGTGACACTAGGTTCCCAAAACCTACCATGGAAAGCACTTGGGTTGGCCTAATGAGAAGTTATAAGGCATTGTGAGGGAGATAGGACTTTGTACTCTTGTACAGGATTATAGTGTTGGAAACCCACAGGAACAGTTCTACCCTGTCCTAGAGGGTCACAGTAGTCGGCTTCGACTCGATGGTGGTGAGTTAGGCTGGAGAAGCCGTTGTAAAAACCCTTCCCTTATTCTGCCAGAAAAACAAACCAGCCACGAAACCCAGGGATTGTTAAAGATTTAAAATGATCAATGTTTAACACCACCCTCTCAAATGTTTAACCTTAAGGTTAAAAATAAATTTCCCTGAAATTGAAGAATGAAAATTTCATTTTCTCTCCTTCTAGCGCGAAGGTTATGCCCAGTGAAATTTGCACTCCGTTTTTATCCTTGAGGGATGTCGTCCATCAAACCCAAACGGAACTCCCTCATTCCACCTTATAATGACCCTATAAGACAGGATCCAACTGCTCCTGTATGTTTCTGAGACCATCAATCTTCGGATGAGTAGAAAGTCTCATTTTTCTCTCAAGGAGCAGCTGGTAGTCTTGAACTGTTGACCTTGAGCTCAGCAGGCCGATACGTAAGCCACTGTGCTGCCGTTCCCACCCTCTTTTCTTTTACTGCTTGCATCACACAGTCACCTCTGGTACTTACCACTCACCTCTGGTACTTACCACTCGGTGTCTTATCATTTCTTTTCATGTTGAATGTGGAGGAAAGAGGAGGAGGAGCCTAAGCCGCACATTTTCTATCTAGCGTCTGACCTTTAGAGCAGGAGTGTCGAACTGGCGACCTGCAGGCTGCATGTGCCTGGTGGGCAACTAGTTTGACACCCCTGCTTTAGACACTCTCCTGAATGCAACTTGTGTACCTTTATAGGAAAAACAGGCTTTCCTCTATCCCCCTACTGGTGGTCATAAAATTACATTCACACTTCAACCAGTCACACACATTGGCCTCAACCTCACTGGGTTTCTTACTAGCAAGTTACAGATGAACTTCTCTGCCTTTTGATAATTTCAATCTGCTCAAATCAAGTGGACATTGAACTTTAATCTGCCCTTAGGAGACCATCCAATGCCTTTTCATACCACAAAAGTAAAGCATTGACAAGTTACAACTAATAAGTAATATTGTAAGAATGGCCTGTGGGCCGGGGGACAAAGTCAGCCCATCTCTGACCTCACAAAGGGAGGAAGAAGAGGTCACTTTGAGCATCAGTTCTTGGCGGATTGTAGTGAGCCCAGAGATCATACATGCATCTTCCCTTCATCTTTCTTTCCCAATCCTAATATCAACTCATCCCTCCCAGGCACTCTCTGTGTGTCTCCTGGGTTTGATCCTTCATTGCAATAGCCACATAACAGCCAGTCTATACTTGCTGTGATGGAATTTTGGGGGGAGAGAAATTAACCAGTTGAAATTCAGGATCAGAAATCCTCTGAATATACAATAATACGGATAGCAACTGGGGAGAGTGGAGATATGGAAAGGTGGAGGGAAGATGGGGTAGAAAGGGGGAAGAGATTACAAGGATCTATATACAACCTCTTCCCTGGGGCATGGGCAACAGAAAAGTAGGTGAAGGGAGGCATCAGACAGTGTATGGAATGACAAAATAATTATAAATTATCAAGGGTTCATGAGGGAGGAGGTAGCAGGGAGGGATGGGAAAAATGAGCTGATAACCAAAGGTTCAAGTAGAAAGCAAATGTTTGGAGAATGATGGCAACAAATGTACAAACAAATGTGCTTGACACAATGTAGGCATGGATGGCTTGTGATAAGAGTTGTATGAGCCCCAATACAATGATTTTTTAAAAAGAAATTTCAGGCTGAGCCCCGGTGGCGTAAGTGGTTGAATGCGTGACTGTGGCCTGTGGGCTTGGCGGTTCAAATCCAGCGGCGGCTCTCAGGAGCGGCACTGGGTAGCGCCCACGACCACCAGAGGCAGTGATGCCCTCAAAAAAAAAAAAAAGAAATTTCAGTGGGGGATGGAAGGGGAAAATGAGGAGCTGATGCCAAAGGCTCAATAGAAAGTAATTGTCTAGAAAAGAATGGTGGCAACATATGTATAAATATGCCTAGTACAATTGCTATATGGATTATAATAAAAATCATAAGAGCTCTCAATAAAATGATCAAGAAAGAAAGAAAGAAAGAAAGAAATCCTCTGGACACAGTTCTTCAGTCAGGACAGCATCTTCCCAAACATTCCTGCAGGCAGATCTCTCTCTGGTCCTATACCTCTCAGCCAGGTGGTCCCTTGACTACTGCCTTAATCCCGCCAGGTGACAAAGCCCTTTCAGCACTGCCGGTACCTACCCAAAGGGCCTGAACTCTGCTTAGCTCTAGTTCACATCTCACTCCCCTAAGTTCCTGGAGACATCCCAGTCCTCAAATGAGCCACTTGCCTCACAGCACTCAGCTCTTCTTGGTGGCATAGTGGATATGTGTTGGGCTGCTAGCTGCAAAGTCAGAAGTTTGAAACTGCCAGCTGCTGCAATGGAAAAAGAGGAAGCTTTCTATAAAGAGTCTCAGAAACCTAGGTTTGCTAGGAGTCAGAATCAACACAATGGCAGTGAGTTTCACACATGACTGATGCACTTTTTTTGAGCATCCCTGCCCTCTGGTGGGAGTGGGAGGCCCAGCCTTGCTCCTGGAGAGCTGCTGCTGGATTTGAACTGCCAACCCATTGGGCCGCAGCCCCGCGCACAACCACTCCACCCCTGGGGCTCAGTCCGCACTTTTATTTTTTTAATCTTATGCACTCCTATGAGAGGGGACGTTCACCACTCTCTCTCTCTCATGCTCTTGGCGCTACTGCTTCTGCTGTCACCACTTCCCCAGGTCACAGCTCTGTCACTGCTACTTCTGGGATATCAGAACGCTGTTTCCTAGGCTGCGGAAGTCCAGCCTGGAGTGCACAGGACACCTTCTGCTCTTAGCTCCTCTTCCTTGATGGTAGTGAGACCTCACTCCTCTTCTGAGATGGCTCAGACGGCTTCTGAGATTGGCAAAAGTGGCCAATCCCAACCTTAGAGTGCTAAGTTTTGACTATCACATCAACTGCACTGTCACTTATTATTCCGTTATTCACAACCGAATGATAGAACCGCTTCTGAACTTGTACACGGGTCAGGAGGCAGTTATGTGACCAGAACAAGAGTTGCTAAGAGCTGGGACCAACTGTATGGAAATGAAGTTTAGAATTTGATGTTTAAAATGAGAGGAATCCAACTATTATAAAAGGTGCATCTTTTAGCATCAATCTGTATTGTAGTTGAGGGTCCTCTTTACACCAGTCTATTCCTTTTAAGGATCAGTCATGTTTCTAGTTTAAGGTAGGCAAGCTGTACATGGAGTGGAAGAAGATTGTTGATTAAAGCCTAGGAGAACTGGGGCAGTGGGAGAGAATGTCAATGGAAAACACAAATAAATGGTCAAATAACTTTTATGGATGGAACATTGTAAAAGGCAGCGTGGTGGTCTACTTGAGTTATTGCTTCATGAAATCACGCTTGAGCTGGAAACAGAGTGGGTCCTTCTGAAAGCAGTTCTTCAAAAAGCAGCACCTGCTGGTCCTTTCATGAACCCCGCACACCGCACCCTGTTCTGTTGTTAAAATCAAACCTTCCATGTACTAAGGCATATTTTCAAAAGAGCAGTTTGTGCAGAATACATAAAAAATAAATTTCCATCCCTTTCACCTTTTTTCCTCTCCACTTTCAGAAGTGTTTGCAACACACATATACATATTTATACATACAGTTGTATATAGCACACCTTCTTTCCTAGTACAAAATGTCAGTTTTTCCTTTACATGCTTAATCAGTGGTAAAACGAGTCTTGTAGTTATACATGTGAATTTAGCTTTTTACTTCTAATGTGGTAAAGTCTGGAGTGTGTTTTCAATAGGACCTAGCAAGTCTTATCAAATCCAAAATAAACACCCACTTGTTCAGTATCCAAGATCACTAAGCAAACAGTACCCTTAAATTTAAAAACACTTTTAGAATATCATAAAAGATATTTAATGACAAAAAACAGTACAATTAAGTGCACTGGGTGGGCAGCATGATTTTGGTCATCCACATCAGTCCATCTACATCGTCTAATGATGGTGTACCTATTCATCCACCCACTCATGTATTTCTGCGCATCTCACAAATGGATTAACCGGAAAGACGACATTCTTGACAGACAGGAAAGCATGTACAAACTATTATGTGGTGCCCAAAAGGTCACTGTGTGGGACAAGCACTGTGTTGTGCTTGACTTCTAAAGGTTGGCGCTTTGATCCCGCCCATAGATCTTAGATCTTGGCAGATATCCCAAATTCAGAATCTTTATCACCCATCCTCTTGTTTATGTTCCTACCATCCCCAGAATCCTGAGACTAAAAGAAACATACAAACAAACAAAATGGATACCGTCTTCACTGAATTAGTTCAGAAGTACAGTAGAAATGAACTTCAGAAACCGTGATGGTAATGAAATCTTAACTTCTGGAGAGGGAGCTGCTACCTATCTAAACAACCGTCAAACTCTCGACCCTCAAGTGAATTCTGGTTCATACCAAAGTTTAGAGGGTGGAGTGGCCCTTGTAGGTTTCTGAGATAGCAACTCTTTGCCAGGCCAGAAAGCCCTCTGTCTCGCCCCTGGAACAGCTAGTGGGTTTGAACTGCTGACTTTGTGGCTAGCAGCCCAAAGTATAGCTTTACCACCAAAGTGTAGTACAGTGTACTACCAGAGGTGCTGCCGTCTGTTTAGACATGGCTGTAGTCAAGCACTTGCCTTTCCGTAGACAATGTTATATTCTTCTAGCTTCTGCCATAAATGATTGCATGTTATTACTAGTGTCATTGATTCAGCGCCTGCCTATAAGGACCCTGTGTGCAGCAGAACGAGAAACAGGGCCTCTTCTTGCATCTTCCCCACAATGGTTCCTATGCCTGAGCCCTTGGGTGCAGCCACGGTGTCCGTCCATCTCCTTTTCTCTTCTTCTCTCCCCCTCTACTTTACCAGTCCTTCTCCCGGGACTGGTCGCTCCTCACAACATGTCCAAAGTCTGACCATCTTGCCTCTAAGGAGCGCTTTGGCCTTACTTCTTCCAGTACAGATCTGTTTGTCCTTTTAGCAGTCCATGGTACACTCCATATTCTTCTCGATTCAATTAATCTATTCTCCTGTGGTTGTCTAGGTCATACAAGAGACAGCAAAGGAACTTCTAAAGAGGTGTTAGTCACATCAATCGGTATCGTGCATTTGGGATGTACAGTAAAAAAAACAACAACAGTTTTCCAGAAGATGGCAGTCAAGCATTTCATTCTAATAAAAATCAACATGTTGTGGCAATTTTCTGCAGATGGCAGCACAGTGTCTTGAGGAAGAAGTGTTTTCTTCTGATTGACATAAAGCATCAATGGACTGCCTTTGACTGTGGGACCTGAAATAAAGCCAACACCACTGATTAGTGAAAGAGAACGAATGCAACTTAATAATAGAAAAGACAAAGAATGATCCAAACTATATTGAAATTCTGGCTTTGAAGCATATGTTTTGGAAAATGCTGACTCTTTGTTAATACAATTTGCTAGATGTTGTTAATGTCAATATATTCTATGTGTTATATAGCATAGAAAGTATAATGACCTCCGGCAGTTTTGAAGACTATCTTTGTCTCTCGAAAAGTTCTTTAGTAGCTGTTAAGTCAGTCAAAATTCAGAATTTGCTTCTCGTGAACACAGATATGAACTACTGAAGAGAACGGAGTGTGGGAACTACTTGCCTCTGGGGCAAGAGGACCACCTAGAAGGTCAACAGTACCATTACCAGGAGCTGGATGGAGTGGATTATGAGGGAATCTGGAGTGGAGGGGCACGGCAGTCACAGGTGCAGAATAGAGAGATCACATCTGAATGAAAACAGGAGTCAAGTCACACACCTCTAAAGCGTTGATAGAAGTGCTTAAGACAGAAAACCTAGTTTAAAAATCAATGAGGTTCAGAATTTTCACAGCCATTTTACAACAGTGCCAGTGAAGTGACAGTCATGTCTTCCTTCCCCATTCTCCCTCCCTGCGCTCTAATTCTGACTCACAACAGCTAGCGAGTGTGGCGGGAGGAGATACATTGGAAAGCATGAAACTACTATCATGATTCAGAGTTCTCCCCTTCCACTGGCTCCAGTAGGAAGGGAGATACTACTTAAATAAGGCGACATAACAATTTAAATTACCTTTATATTCTTCTTTAAAAATTTTTTTTAGAGTGATTTATTTTATTAGAGTAGACTGATCACACATGGTCCAAGAACACTCAAATAGCAACCACATATAATCAGATGTTAAAGACCGGTCTGCAAATATCATAGCCAATGATGCCACATTTGCCTGTGATCCCACCAAATAAAAACCACATCCACATTTCAGTGGCCACCAAGCCATTCAGCAGAGCTTCCTTAACTGTGAACTGTTTGGAGCGTCCAGTCAGCACTCTTGACTATTTTTTTTTCAGGCTCTGAATAGCTGCAGGGATCTTATCAGGGGTTGGAGGAACCAGCTCCACCCTGGCACAGTGCCAGAATGTGGCCAACTGAGGCTTTGAATAAATCACCGCAGCATTCACCACCTCTGGGAGCCTTCTGCACCAAATAATGGATCAAGTGGGCCATGGTTCTAGGAGAGAAAGTCCCTGACCCAAAGCGACCGGTTGAATGTAGATTCTTATTCGCTGACTCTTGACTAGAAGAGCCAGTGGCCAGTCTGAACTTTCTGTACTTAAGAATAAGGGAAGTGGCTGAGCCCCGGTGGTGCAGTGGTTGTGTGCTGACCTGCAGTCCACAGGGTTGATGGTTCAAATCCAGCAGTAGCTCTCCAAGAACAAGGCTGGGCTTCTTATTCCCACCAGGGCAGTGATGCCGAAAAAAAAAAAAAAAGAACAAGGGAAAAATTTGCTCCACTGGATAAGTTGTACAAGAGAAAGAGGGAAATGAAAAATGAAGTTGGGTTTTGATCACATTCATGAGTTGTTCAGAGTACCGATTATACATGCGTTATATTGTCATGTGCTATACAGAACTCTGTGCCACTTTTAGTTGATATCTATCAATGGATTCTACAGTCGATTTTTTAAATTAAAAATGCTATGAAGTGGATACATTTACAAAGTTAAATTTTATTCAGGATATTACCTTTTTTTCTCATCATTTTTTTTTGCAATGGCAGCTTAGTGATTATGCATTGGTTGTGCACACTGAGCAGTCTGAAACCGCCAGCCACTCCATCACGGAGAACCTCAGAAACTCACAAGGGAAGTTTACCCTGTCCTGCAGGCTGGCTGTTTGTTGACATTGCTCAATGGCAGTGAGTTTGGTTTTTTGGTTTGATGGTGCTTAAAAATGTTATAATTTTTTCCAACATGACCTCTTTCCCCCGTTTTTCATTGTCCTTAGAGTTTTCTCCTTCTCCTTCTTTTACTTTTAGTTGTGAATTAGGTAAGGATTTAAAGAGCAGGCCATCATCTTGGTATTCAACAACGTATCAAACTCCCCAATGGCTTGCCCTGTTTCCATCATTTCCCCTCTCTTTCCTTTTGTTGAATATTATTTTCCCCTTTACCCAAAATAACATCTGCCTACCCTCTAGCCTATGACTTCTGCATCTTTCCTGCTTACTATCAAAATCTGCTGCTTTTAGTGTGAAAGCCTTTTCTTGACTTTCTAAAAATATTACCCATCTCTTAGAATATACCCTCATCACTTTTTTTTGGGGACCTGATGGGAGTAGGAAACCCAGCCTTGCTCCTGGAGAGCTGCTGCTGGATTTAAACCGCCAACCCTGTGGGCCACAGTCCCGCACACAACCACTACATCACCGGGACTCAGCCAATCCTCATCACTTTTAAGGTGGCTTTGTTATTTCTAAGGCACCCTGGTAGCTCAGTGGTTAAACACTTGGCTGTAAAAGATAATATTGGTGGTGAGAAAACATCAGGCTGACCAGGGAAGAAAGAAGTGGTAGCTGACTTCCAGAAAGATATACCTTGAAAAACCGTGATGGAGGCAGTTCCTACTCTTCCCTTTATGGGGAGCTGTAAGTTGGAATCAACTAGACAGCAATGGGCAGGGGAGAGGGTGTCATTTCCAAGAGATTGGCACAGCATTGGTTTCTTACGTTTCAGCAGGTATCTTTGAGACAAGCTTTCATTCACTCCTCTTTCATTTCAACCTGTTTTGAAATGTCATTTTCTTTTTCTGCATTCCATCTTTTGACTCTGTTTTCTCTTCTGATGTTTGTTTTTGCATGGTGGTAGGGTGGGAGTGGTATTTAAAACCAAGCAAATCCTTGCTAGACCCTGAACTGCACATTATTGTGCACTAACACAGTATTGTGTTATTGTGTTAGTCCAGGGGCACTAGAAAAACAAAATTCATAGACACGCATAGGTATATAAGGGCTGAGGTCTATCTACAAAGAGCAATTGAACATTGAGGAAACATCCCAAGCTAGCCCAGACCAAGTCCATTAGCCTGATATTAGCCCCTATGTCCAACAGCCATCTATAAAGTCCTCTGCAGACTCACGAAACACATGCAATGATGCTGAATGCAGGAAGATCACAGGCCAGTGGGTGCAAATCAATGGGGGTAGAAGCATCTTCGGCACTGACAGGGGACTCTGTGGCTTCTCCAACTTCAAAGGTCTGGTTGCATCCATATGGTTTATCCAGCTCAGGGCCCTAGGGTAGTTCCATGTGTGTTCTCCTCAGGGATGTCTCAAAGGGAGTGAACTGAGAGAGAGAGTGCTTCCTATCTCCAAGATGAATACTGGATTTCCCAGAATTCTCTGGAGAAGAATATGCCCACACAGAAATCTCATTGGCTATCTCCAGATTGACACACTAGACTCCACCCCTCCACTCATCATCCTCAAATTGACACCAGGTTAGGTGACTGGCACAAGTATTGACTTGCAAAGGTGGACCAAGGAGTATGAGGCAATGGTGCTTCTGGCCTGGCTTTGGAAACAAGCAGAGGAAAGCTCTCAGAGGTGTCCTTACTTTAAAGTGCATATCTATCATCTGTTTCCAAAACCCGAAGTCTCTGCCATCCGCTTCCTTCAAGAGGACAGCCTAGGAAACCCTGTGGAGCGCTTCTGCTCTGTAACATGCGGTCACCAGGGGTCCCACGTAACTTGGCATAAAGGGAAAAAGTAAAGCACAGGCCCTTGGGTAACTGACAATGTAGTTGAAGACTAAACATTTTAACTCAGTGGCATGCACACACACACACACACACGCACAAAGTGGAGAAAATAAATGAGTCCATAAATGCCCCATCTAGCATGGACAAAAAATGTACTGGGGGTTGGCGGGCAGGGGGAGGGGAGAAAGAAGAAAACAGAAAAGAGAAAAATGATGGGCGTTTGGTCTTCATGGGTCAAAATGCAGTCATTGCTTCAGGGAGGAAGGGGGCCTTGAGAACCCGGAAGAAAAGGTCACTAATAATTATTTGTGGTGCAGGAGCATGGGACTTTGAGTTACTCTAGCTGTAGCTGTAAGAATGGTCTGCATTCAATACCCGTTGTGATCACATCCCATGAATTGGTCTAAATACCAGTTATTCATTGTGACAGTCACCTAATCTGGTGTCGGTTTGAGGATGAAGCGTGGAGGGGTGGAGGCTAGCCTGTCCATCTGGAGATAGCCAATGAGACCTCTGTGTGAGCATGGCCTTCTCCTGAGAATTCTGGGAAATGTGGTAATGTCTTCTTGGAGGCAGAGACACTCTCTCAGTTCACTTCCACGGAGACTTTCTGCTGACAACACTTGCTTGGAAATTCTCTACTGACAAGGCTCACTCCCTGGGAGATGTTATTCCTGAGGAGACACATGGCAGCATGCTGATAGACCCTGAGCCCTAAAAACTGGAAGAGCCACGGGGAGACCCTTGCCAGTGCTGAGATGCTTCTATCACCACTGGATACATAAGACTCTGCACCTGTGATTGTCCTGGTGCCACTGCCTGTGCTTCATGAGTCTGAAAAGTACTTGCAGATTGGTATCAGACATACGGGCTAATATCAGACTTATGACTTTGGACTGGACTGGGCTGGGATGTTTTTCTCAATGTTCAATTGCTCTTGTATATAAACCTCTTTCTTATGTACACATAAGGTTTATGAACTTGTTCCTCTAGTGTTAGTTCCGGACTAACACATATATAAACTGTTATGTGCTGCCTTCAAGACCTCACCTTCTACAGGAAACTTTTCAAAGCACTGGTTACAAAAAAATATCAATCTCCCCCGCCCCTGCCCCCTGGTCATTCTCAATTCCCTTGAATGACTTTACTTCTTGTATCACACTCACTAAGATCTGAATTTTAATTTCATTACATAGTATCTCACTTATTTGCCTGTTGGTTGATTTTTTTTCTCACTAGGATATGTTTATAAAAGTGTCAATAGCTATGTGAGCACTGGCTGCAATATTGGGCATTGTCGATATTAAAATTTTCTACCACTGAAGAAAGTTTTGGTGGACAATACTGATTTAGAATAGTGTCCCTCCCATAGTATGTATTTAATGAGGAAAAGCGAAAGAAATGAGAGCTGCTGAACTTGTCTGTTTTTTGTAAGTGGAGAAAAACAAAAGAGTATGAGGATGAAGTGAGATGGTGGGCGGGGAGGAGGGGTAGGAATTACCTTGTCTACCAGGAGTTTGACTCTAATGTGCACTATTAATGTAACTCAAGGTCCCTCATGAAATGGTGAAGACCCATGTGATTCATGTAAATTGAAAGGATGCAAATTTCCTTGAATGACACAGTTCTCTGACGAGATCCCTCTCCTTGCTGTCTGCTGCTCCTGAAAGTGTTTGAGGTGGGCAGTGCCTCTGACGAGCCACTTCTGCCAGGGACTAGCTTGACAACATTGAAAATCATACCAAGGATGTGCGTAGGCTAGATTCTGCTAACATCAAAGACTTTATGACTGCTAGAAGCCCTCTGGATCTCAAAGCCAAACAAAATAACGAACCAGTTGGCATTGGGTTGCCTCTGACTTGTGGGGACATCACGGTGTGTCAGAAGCAAACTGTGTTTCACGATTTTTCAGTGGTTTGCTTTTTGGAAACATCTCCCCAGACCTTTATTCTTTTCTTTCTTTTTCTTTTTAAAAATCATTTTGTTGGGGGCGTGTACAACTCTTATCACAATCCATCCATCCATCCATGTGTCAAGCACATTTGTACATTTGTTGCCACCATCATTCTCAAAACATTGCTTTCTACTTGAGCCCTTGGCATCAACTGCTCATGTTTTCCTCCCCCTCCCTGCTCCTCCTTCCTCATGAACTCTTGATTATTATTATTTTGTCATACTGTACACTGTCCAGCATCTCCCTTCAACCCCCCAACTCTGTTGTCTGTCCCCCAGGAAGGAGGTAGATCCTTGTAATAGGGTCCCCATTTCTATCCCCACCTTCCCTCCATTCTCCCAGCACCGCCACTCTCACCATGGGTACTGAAGGGATCATCTGTCCTGGATTCCCCACGTTTCCAGCTCTTATCTGTACCAGTCAGTGTACATTCTCTGGTCCAGCGGATTTGTAGGGTAGAATTGGAATCATGATAATGGGGGGGGGGAAGGGAGGCAAACATCAAAGAACTAAAGGAAAGTTGCAAGTTTCATCATTGCTACACTGCACCCTTCACGGGCTTGCCTTTCCTCGTGACCCTTCTGTAAGGGGATGTCCAGTTGCCTAGTTGTCTACAGATGGACTTTGGGTCTCCCACTCCTCACTCCCCCTCATTCACAATGATGTTTTTTTGTCCCTTGATGCCTGATACTTGATCCCTTCAACACCTTGTGATCACACAGGCTGATGTGCTCCTTCCATGTGGACTTTGTTGCTTCTCAGCTAGAGGGTTGCTGGTTTATCTTCAAGTCTTTAAGATCCCAGACACTATATCTTTTGATAGCCTGGTACCATCAACTTTCTTCAACACATATGCTTATGCACCCACTTTGTCCACAGCGATTGTGTCAGGAAGATGAGCATCATGGAATGCCAGGCTAATAGAACTAAGTGCTCTTGCCCAGGTCTTTTTCTTTCCCAGAGACACCCCTGTTGGACTTGGACCACCAATCTTTCAGTCAGTGGCCAAGCTCTCAACTGTTTGTGCTGTCCCTTGCTCTGCCACCCCCAACTTTCTGGTTCCATGGCATTGGCAAAGGCTCAACCCTTTCCTCAAGTCCTTTCCTTTCCTTCTCAAGTTTTGTCTCCTAGGCATCAAAGCATGAATGCTTTAAACCCTTGACTCCTTGGAATTTAAGAACACTGTTCCTTCAGTTCTGCGTGCAACTTCTCTCTCTCATCAGACTCAGACCAGATGAGGAGTCAGCAGGAACAAACCAAGCTGAATCCCCCTTCCCTACCTACCCTACTTCAAGAGTCTGCACTCAAACTTTCTTGATGCCAATGAACTCACAGAGAGATTTAGAGACTCCAAACCCAATCAGTTCATCAGGTGATATAGACCTCAGAAAAAAGGTCTACATAATGCCTCCTGGGCCTCCAGTGCTGCATTTTCTGTTCAGTGAAATCTTCCTGGCCCTTTTGCCTAGTCCTCTATCCTCATCTGTGAGTACCTTCTTGGACAAGGGAGGCATGGACAGCCTGTCCACATTTTGTCTGATACTAGATTTCATTCTATCCCCAGGTGTGCTGGCTCTTGCATGCTGATGATGCTGAGTCCTGTGTATTTCCACCATCCTGCCTGCCTGGACCCTGGTTCAAAGTCCTAGCCTCACCTAGAAGATTCAGACTCCTATCCTTCAGGCTGAAGGCAGGGGGTTCCCCATTTTCTTTCAGAATTGTATTACTAAAAATGGTATCTTGACTATATAGGCAACTTCAGAGTCTTAGGTCTGATATTCTGGATATTTCCATCAATCTCAGAAAGCTTTCCTCCTTTTTCACCACTGACAGGGTTTTGGTTGGTTGAGGATATAGCAATGATGAGTCATTCAGGAACTTTGCTTTTTTTTTTTTTTTTTTTTGGTGGCATCGCTGCCCTGGTGGGAGTAGGAAGTCCAACCTTGCTGGATTCAAACCGCCAACCCTGTGGGCCACAGTCTGGCACACAACCACTAGGCCACCAGGGCTCAGCCCAGGAGCTTTGCTTTTTTACTGAAATGCTTAATGTTCATTTATTAAAGTTGTAATATCAAAAATCTTCCTTAGACTTAAAAGGCCAGCTTATAGATTTTCTTTTTTAAAGTGTTAGGTTTCTGGGATGGGTTTCTCCAGTTCTCCTCCTTGCGGAAGGAATTCACACGGCAGAAGTACGTTTGTAACTCCCTTAACTTTTATGAGGGAAAGGGAAGTTTCGGCTAATACAGTCTCAGAGAGTCCACGCCATCACTAGACAGAGTGCAAGGCACATAGAAGGGCCACGGGGAAGTTTGAGGTTGAAGATGTGGCTGCTTGAGGGGAGTGTGAAAAATCATGTGGAAAATGGCCCCAAACTGCAGGCCACAGAGCCAAAGGCGGAGTGCCAGCACGGAAAAGGGAAGAAGAGTCCGAACCCTGAGAGGCCCCTGGGGTGCAAGCTGAACACACACACACACACACACACACACACACACACACACACGAGAAGTTCCGCCCAAATCCCTCCATCCCATCTAGAGGAGAGAGGCCTGCCTCCTTCTGTCTCTATCCCCTCCTATGCCCACTTGGTGGGAGCGGTGTGGTTGAGGATATTGGTCGATCTTAGTGACTGGTTTCCGGCCCATGTGTGTCATAATGTTGCTGGTGACCTCCACCTGGTGTCTAGGTGACCTTGATCTGAGCATGCTCAGTTTTGGATTGCCCCCAGAGGTGTCTAATATCTGCCTTATTTCTTTCAACCCCCTGTATTGCGGCATGGCCATCTAATTTCTATTTAGCTTTGGCATTCCAGGGAGACATGCCCCTTTATGCCTAATCTTCCTACCTTTCAAAAGTCCACCAAATTGTCAACAATCATTTTTTTTTTTTGGTTTTTGGGGCATCACTGCTCTCTGGTGGGAGTAGGAGGCCCAGCCCCACTGCTGGAATTGAACCGCCGTCCCAGTGAGCCGCAGTCCCGCGCACAACCACTACGCCACTCAGCCCTTCAACAATCACTTTTAAGGGGCCTTTGAATTTACTAAGTTAGGGACACACTTTAAGGGCATTTCAAAACTGCACTGTGAATGTACTGCACTTCATTTTCTTTGTGTATAGTATTTGGACTGTCTGACAATAAAACTCTCCAAATATGAAATAGTTCTTATAAATGTAACAAGAAAACTCAGACATTGTAATAGCAATTACAAATAAGGCTATCTGCAAGAACAAATTTCTCAGATATGGCATATATCACAAATGCACTTTCTTTTTAGCTGAAAAAATAGAAATATGGTCTTTGTCTTTGGTCTTTCAAATCTTTATATCTTAAGACTTGAAAGATACTTGCTAGTGTCAGTTAATTGAGGTCACTTTAAGATCAAGCTCTTGGCCACGAAGCCTGTGTCAATCTCTGCACTTTTACTCTGTAGGCTGACATACTAGAACGTTTGGTACTTCCATTCATTTCAGAAAGTTTCTCCTTTTTCTCCTCCCTCTGTTCTCAGAACCCTTCCCCACCCACTTCCTGCCTCCATCTGGTCTCCCCGTCCCTCCCTCTTTCCCTTCCCTCCGTATTTACTTACTTCCTGAACATTTAGTTTGGCTCAGGTGAAAGTAGAAAACCTTTTTACCTGGGGCAAACAGAACCCCCCAAACCCACTAACCCCAGACCCTCTGCCACCACGTTGATTCTTCTAGTGGTTAAGGACAGAAACTTAACTGTTGTCCATTCCTCCAGCTTAGTCAAAATCTTAAGTCCTCTGTACCATAAGTTTGTTAGGCATTTGCTCAAAATGGGTAGTCATCACACTTCCAATATTAGTAAAAATATTATAAATAATTTAAGATAAATGTTCAAAGTATTGTAAAAAACAGTGCTGAAATCTACAAGCGTATCTTTCTAACTTTATGTGCATATGTGAGTAGATCTCTAGAAATAAAACTTATGGTGTTTTTCTTAATTGTCTCTCTTTTATCTCTCCACTTTCTAAAATCCATTACAATGGCTGCGCAGAAGTCACAGACGACATGAAGGATTTAAGGGTCTATGAAGGAAGGTAACAAGTTGTAATGCCAGTGAGATATGCTCAGGGTTGAGTTCGTTCCCAGGGCACATTATAAAGGTTTACCGTATCAGCTAACAAGTGCCCAGAGGCTGTATCACTCTGCTATAAGCCTGAGCTTGTAGGTATTAACCAGAACTTCCATGATTCAGTCATCAAACTCAACTACCTGAATTCAGTGCCCAGAGGCACCTCACTCCAGAAAGATGCAGCCCAAAGACACCCAGCTCCACTTCCATAGATCAGTTAAGTCCAACTTTCCAGTGAAAGACCCAGACACACCCCAGTCCACAAGCCTGTCTCCTCACAAATACACTCCCCATTCTTTGGTCCGTCGTCAGCAAAGTTCATCCCTCGGCTTCGTCTTCTGGCTCCTGGTTCTGGGGCTGACTGTATGATGTAGCAGTTGCCATCTGCAGCCAGGAGGCTCACTGCGTGGGGATCTTGAGTAGAGAGGGCAGTCTCCACTCTGGCTCTTGACAGAAATGAGATCCCCACTTCGCAGAGGGCCCGTGTATACACAGCAGGATGGTATTCCAGGGAATCCTGCTTGCAGTTGTGCACATATGGATCCTAGCAGGATCTCCCCCCGCCGCCTTAAAAAAATTTTTTTTTGACCTTTCAAAGTATGCATTTTTATTGGGCAACTCGCTCTTAAGTCAGTGCAAATAGTGATGTCACCTAGGAAGGCTCCCTCTGGTGACTTTGAATTTTTTTTTCAATCATTTTATTAGGGGCTCATACATCGTTTTTCACAATATATAAATAAGCATACTCGTCAAGCACCCTCACATGTCCACTTCTATTATTGTTCTCCAATCGTCCACCTTTTTCCCTTTAGCCCCTAGTATCGGCTTATCCATTTCTTCCCCTCTTCCCCTGGTCTCTCCTCCCCTCCAACCCTCAATAGTTTATACATTGTTATTGTTTTGTCATATCGTACACTGCCCGACCTCTCCCCCAACCCACTCCTTTGATGCCCATCCTTCAAATAAGAGCTTGTGTATATATCCTTGCTGTTGGTTCCGTCTCTCTACCCCCCCTTCCCTCCACCCTTCCAGTAT
>PVJH01028281.1:0-27520 GCA_004026705.1 Nesogale talazaci
AAGGAGGTCTTTTGCTCATTCATTCGGCAAACATATTTCTTGAGCTATCTACCTATTGAGCTAATAAGGAGTATAATCTGTCATTTAAAATAAACATCCAAACTGGACATAGAAAAGAAAAAATGCGGGTTGAGCCCCGGTGGCGTAGTGGTTGTGCGCGGGACTGCGGCCCACTGGGACGGAAGTTCAATTCCAACAGTGGGGCTGGGCCTCCTACTCCCACCGCCGGAGAGCAGTGATGCCAAAAAAAAAAAAAAAAAAGTAAAAATGCATTTTATCTTGTAGTTAAAATCAAAACAAGTTACTTGGGCTGAGCCCCAGTGACATAGTGGTTGTGTGCGGGTACTGTGGCCCACGGGGTTAGCGGTTCAAATCCAGCAGCAGCTCTCCAGGAGCAAGGCTGGGCTTCCTACTCCCACCGGGGCAGTGATGTGCCCCCGGAACAAGTTACTTGTGGATATAAAAATGTTACACTGGATTGCATTTTTGGTTGAGGGAGACTAACTGTGCGCATGTTAAGCAACAACATAATGGATGAAGTCTATTACAGGTCCTGGAGGCCAGCAGCATTTATCTTTGTCTGAAAGCTTGTTGGAAATGCAGACGCATGGGGCCCAACTCCAAGTTACCGAATCAGAATCTGCTTTCATCAAGTCCAAGTGACTGGAATCCACATAAGTTTGAGAAGAGCTGCTTATCCATGAGGACAGATTTCCATGTGGAAACATGGGCATGACTGGGCTCCCATGTTGACAACAGAATGATTTTCACGTTATGGTAATTACAGATTTGAAGTAAGGGCAGAGGTCCTTTGACACAGACTGGAGGATAAATTTCTGATTTGGGACCCGATCCGCTCTTAGTTGTTGTCTTACTTATGAGCAAACCAACTGTGACTGACCATGTGTTCAAGACCTCTTTGGATGTGTTTAGAATGCGTGGGCTTGGACTTTCTTCCTATGGGCACACTCAGGGCGACCAGCTCCTTATTCATATACGGCCACACAAATCATCTGCCTACCAACAGGGCACTGCTCTGCTGCATGTGTTAACAGGTCAACTGTCAGGAAGGCAGGTAGCCGAAACAGTCTGTCACTGGTGGTAGTGACCTAGCGTGAATCTGGATTAAAAGCATACTAACTCGAGGTTGACTATGCAGGGATAATAGGGGGCCAGAGAACAGCTCAGGTTCACAATCTTTTGGACAAGCAATGCCAGTTCTTTTGTTCATGATTAAGTCCCAGGTGCTGAGTGGTCATACTACCAATTTTAAGCTCAGGGTCAAAAAGGTGGGCTACACAGGACTTCCAATGTGCTACTACTTTCACATTCAATATACACAGAAAAGAGAAGGTGGGGAGAGAAGCAAGATTCAAATTCTGTGACAGTATTTTAAAGAAATACGTTGCTCTTAGAGACATTATAGTCAGAATGCTCTTAAGAGTAAGGATGGCACGACTTGATCTCACATATGTTGACATATGATCAGAGTAGACCAGTCCCCAGAAAAGGGTATCATGTTTGGTAGAGGGTCATTAAAAAAACATGATGACCTTCTAGGAGACGGACACAGGACTGTGTATCGAGAGGCTCAAACGTAAAACTGTGAGGACGACATAGGAGTGGGTAGTGTTTCATTTTATTGTACATAGGGGATTGTTCAATGGGATCTAACAACAACAGTAACAAAAATCCACACGCTGGGGCTAAAATGACATCTGCTTTAAATGTATCTTATTTTTAAGGTCTCTTTCAGATTTTAATTTATAATAAAATTTTTCTTTCTATCATGAAAGCAGAATATGCTTATTATAGAAGAGATTTAAGAACCTCAAATCAACTTTGTAATTTTTCATGAATGTTAGGTGCATATTCTCTTAGCTTAATTACCTCCAATAGCAATGAGTCGATCTCCCCGTTGAAGATCTGCAACTGCAGCAGGTGAGTTTGGGGCCACCGTTTCAATGATCACGTGCCCGGCATACCCATCAGTAGATTGGACAAGACGGAGTGTAAGTCCCACACTCTGTAAATTCCCCTTTATTAATTCAACCTGTGGTAGAGAAAAACGTGAGAACCAATTCAATAGACTCACAGTTGGGGGCACACACAGCATTTCAGGTTGTGCACCCGTGGCTCTGATCACAGTCAAATCAGTGCCCTCGCCCAGCTTCTCGCTGACTCACAGACCATCCCAACTGCTACGGGTTCAGAGGCTCACATCTTGAGGGGGCAGAAAGCCTCATCTTTCTCCTGAGGAGTGGCGTGTGGGTTCAAACCGCTGACCTGACAGTAGCTCAATCCACATGCTACCAGGAGCCCCCACTCAACCGCAGGAGGGAGTACTTTATTCCTCACACTATAGACACATTCTTATGTTGCGCAAGCAGGTCACCAAAAAAAAAAAAAAAATTAAAAGACCTTGTTAGCACTCTATAAAGTGTGCTTTACACTTAAGATCCACATTCACTGGAGAATAACTTGGAAATTTAAAAAATGCAAGAAAGAACAGAAAGCCACTTCTAGTCTTATTACTAGAAGTATTGCTAATATTTTACAAAATATATATTAAAATACAATGAATATTCCATTATAATAGAATTAATCTAAATCTTCAAATATAATGTGAATGATTGTATGTCATTAGATATGCTTCAGAAGCTCCATTTTAAAATACTATTTTGTTAAAATTTTCATTTTGCAGGAACAAGAGTTTACACTTGTGCTTTTATTAAAAGTGATCTTGGTAATGGGATCCTCTGTAGTAATCCATCAAGACAATTTTGTTTTCTAACTTGTCATCCAATTTAGTAGGCTCTATGCCAACTCTGAATTAAACAACAATAACAAAAAAAACCCCATGTAATCGGTCTGCACACATTCCAATCAATGATTAAAAATGTGGACCAGGCTGGAATGTCACATCCCTCTAGGTGACAAGAACGAGTTCAATTACAAATCTGTCTTACTTTGTTATCATCCCACCCACAGTTTAGTCTTGTTCTTCAAGGATGTTGCATGAGGGAATTTGCCAATAATACCAAGTTACCATCTAAATATGCCACGATCTGTAATGCTTTCATATAAGAACCGAACTTAAAATCAATAAGTGCCCTTTTCCCACCTAATGATGTTGGCCAGTCAAAGAGGCCCTCTTGGAAGTTATTCTTTAATGTGAATGTTAATAGGGTTTTCTAAAATTGTTTTTAGATTTTTTTTTTTTAAAGAGGAAGAAGCAGTATTTAATTAGAGCATGTTCAAGGCATTGGAAATGTGGTAAAGTTTTTAATTTCCTGTAAGTTCACAGAAATGAACACCCTCCAGAAAGCGTTTGTGTCTGTTGCTTGTTGCCACTGAGTCGCACATGGCTCATGGTGACTCACTGCTCCAGAGGGTCTCCAAGGTCAAGTGCAGAAGCAGGTCACCTCAGACCCATCTTCTGAGGAATCGATGTGGAGGTAGGGAAGCGCTTCACCATGTGCACACCCAACAGCTTCCCACGTATGCTGAAATCTCCATGCTAACCCTACCTTGTAACAGGCGTGAGGAAATAATCACCTTAGAATGTTAAAGTGTGTTCAGGTTACAAAGCCCTTAAAAACATATCTCATACCCACAGACACATACACAATTTATTAGAAAGCATAAAACCCTAAATCCCAAATGTAAATCATTTTTTCTAATGACAGAAAGCCAAAGGCAGCAAACAGATAAAGAGCAAAACTGTACTAAAGTCTGAGTACTATAAAGCATAACAATAGGACTTGGACTGTGTTTTTCGGTGTTCTACCCTTTACTCTGAAAAATTAGTGGAGACGGGGGCTATTAAGTTGAGAAGTGAATAGAGGCTAGAGTAGGTTTTACTGTACTTCACTTAAAAAAATTTTTGTATGTGCCTTTAAATCATATTTCTATCCTTTGTTTGTATTTCAAAATATAAAAAATGAAAAGGTTTATTACCCCAAGTTGGGTTCCAATATCTTGTTTGTGTTTTCATAGCTTATTCTTGCTTCTTTTATGTCATTATCAAATGTGAATGCCTTGAGGAACAAGACTGAGAAATTTAAAGTGACTTTATAAAAAACACAAAGATGGTGACCGAATGCCAACACTTGGCAAGGGAACCACCACCAGTATGAAACCCACTAACCGTACTCGGCTTAGGAGCTGAAATTACACTGCCAGGAGTAGAGAGCTATTTCTCCATGAAGTTGCATGCTTCTGGTTTTATCATGTTAGCTTCCTCTATACAGGAGACTAAAGACATGCCATCATATTGAAGAGTAAGTGAAAGAAAAAGGAAGTGGCAAAGAAAACCAGGGGGATCGGTAAGGGGAGTAAAATTCTATTTCTCACGGCCAAAAAAAGTGGAGAGAAGTAAAAATGAACATCCCTCAATGCTAAGCTGTCCTCTGGACAGGGATCATGAAATCTTTATTGAAAAAGAGGGAAGAGGTGAAGGTAGGGGCAAGACACTTGTGATAATGAAAACAAATCTACATTATGGACGTTGAACACTGATAGTCATCTTTCCTTTTTTATAGGGAGTCAACTGGCTGCTTTTTAGCAACACCAAAACCTGGGAGGTGGGGATGATCTCTATTCCAAAAGATTAGGTACAGTGAGAGAAAAGCCAAAGTCTAGGCTATTTCTCACTCAAACCTCTGGAAACTGTGAACAAAGTCTGCTTTCAGTGTTTCTGTTACAGACTGAGGCAGTCTGGCCCACATGACTCCGGAGAAGGCAATACAACTCAAACACATGACCAGTTGAGTCCATTCAGACTCACAGTAATCTACACAAGGACTCTACACAGCTGCCTCTCTGAAGCAGTCCTCTGGCTGCATCCGTGAAGCTGGTGTGAACTGTTCAGGTCCAAACATATGGCTGGGGAATAGAAGCCACATCAGCCAGAATGTGCTAAGATGACTCAGAACACAAAGATCCTGCCATTCTTAGAAGGCTGGGAGCACTGTGGCTATTATCTACAGACTGGGAAGCTTTCTTGCTTTCTTTCTTAAGTACACATGTATCTTCTACTTTAGAAAATTTGTTTATTCCACTTAGGCACTTAAGAACTACAGTG
The DNA here is from genome assembly GCA_004026705.1 of Nesogale talazaci. Classification (NCBI taxonomy): domain Eukaryota; kingdom Metazoa; phylum Chordata; class Mammalia; order Afrosoricida; family Tenrecidae; genus Nesogale; species Nesogale talazaci. Next base: position 5,087 of record PVJH01028281.1, read on the forward strand.
TTTCTTATTATTGCTAATCATAAGAGATCCAAAGAGAATTTTCACTTTTATGAAAAAAGGAGACAAACAAATCTAGCATTTAGTGAACTTCTGCTTTGCAGCAAGCCCTTAAAGAGGTAGTGTCCTGCTACCTCCGTCATCATTTCACGCTCACCCTCCTTTTTCCTCCCCAACTCCTTCTTTTTCTCATTTTTGTGTTGGACCAACATGTACCTCTTTCGGTTTGGTCCAACCTTCTCCTGATTTCCCTGCATCTCAGACCAAATTCTCTTCTCTATCTACTGGACTGATTACACTTACCTCAGGGGACTCATGCTGTACTTCTCCTTTTGTGATTGGCTGACTGCTTAGCATAATTTCTTTCAACTCTTCCCATGAAAAGACGTGTCTTATGTGCTCATCAGTACTTTTTAGTGATGCATAGTACTCCATTGTGGCCCACGCACATACATTTATGCAGCAATACACTGAGGTGGGGGATGGACTTTGTGCCTCTGCTTATACCCTCCCAAAATACAAGAATACTTTGATCTGTGAGATCTCCTGATACAATCGCTGAAGACAAAAGGGGGGCATAAGCAAATAAGGTCAAGAAGGTGGATAGTGCCCAGTTATTACAAGATATAGTGTCTGGGGTCTCAAAAGCTTGAAGTTACACAAACTGCCATTCAGCAGTGAAGCAACAAGTCCACATGGAAGAAGCACACTGCTGGTGCGTTCATGAGGCGTCATAGGGACTGGGTAATAGGAAAAAGATACTGATGAGTATGAGAAGGGCTGGAGCAAAGATCTAAAACCCATCTGCAGACAGTGAACAATCCCCCCACAGAGGGGTCACAGGGAAGGGATGAGTCACCAGGGAGCAGTAAAGCATCAATGAAACACACTATATTCCTCTGGTTCCTTGAGGCTTCCTCACTCCCCACGACCAGGACCCCAATGATGCTTCTCTATTCAGACTAGACCAGAACATGCACACAGGTATAGAAAGGGATGGGCGCTCAGAACACACAGAATCCAGGACTAGGAGTGGGAATAGTGATACCAGAAGGGTAGTGGGAAGAGAAGGAGAGGAAAAGGGAAGGGGGAACTGATCGCAACGATCGACATATAACCATACAGCCCTCTTCAGGGGGAAGAACGGCAGAAAACATGGGGGAAGGGAGACAGCAGTGTGAGAGATGAAGATAACAATGTACAGTATGTCAGGGGGTTTGATGGGGGAAGGGAGGAAAAGGGCTGATACCAATGGCTCACTAGGAAGTACATACCTAGAAAAGACAACATATGCACAAACATACCTGGTTCAATTAAAGCATGGATTGTGATAAGGGTTGTATGAGTCCCCAATAAAAAGATTTAAAAAAAAAGGTACAGAGCCAGGAGCAGTATATGCTGTGCCTCCCAAGCATCTTTCCCAGGAACTACAAGCAACATCTCAGCATCAAAGATTTGTATGTGAACTCGATGTGTTCATGGGATTTGTATGTGATTTGTATGCGAACTCTATGTGTTCAGGTGATTTTAGGCTTTATGTGCTATATGGTATGATTTAGTATATTAAAATTTTTTTCATAATAAAAATATTTCCCCAAGTAAAGGTAATTGTTTCTTCACTTTACATCATTTCAGCTGATAGGAGGTTTCCCAAGAATGTGCCTCTTCTAACCCACTCAAGGGGAGGGTACTGTTTATATCTCCACAAGAGGGAGAGAGGGATCACACTTCAAGAATGCGACACACCAGCATGAAGCAGCAAACCAACTAGGAGTTCTGCGTGGACACGCCCTCCTCCCAGCCCACCACCACCCTCGAAGAATGCACTTCGGAGGACAGTACTGAAGCTATAGCTCAGGGAGAGGCACATGTCTCATCAGAGAACATGGGAGCAAAGGAAGAGGGAAAGACAGTGCAATACATCCTGGCCCACTATACCCTGAGGATGATATTCCTGTTCAGAGAAGCCAATGCAGAGAGGTCCACAGGGTTGACCCAACACGAGACACCAAGTCCTTCACTGATCCATAGCTCTACGGGGACAACACTGGAGAGACAAAGTGGGGATTGTGCTTGATGTAACCCCATCTCACTGGGCGAAACACAAAGGGTATGCAACAGAGCAGCAAGGGGAGCAGGGCAAGGAAGTCCCTGAAGAAAACCAAAAACAGACTTTGGGGCCAAGGTGTGGGACCCCATCAAACTCAACTGGAAAATACTCTCAACAAACAGACCTGGAATTACTTATAGATTTTTCTTTTGCTGTTTTGTTTTGCTTTGCCTTGTTTTTGTACTTATTATTGTTTCTGCATGTCAATCTTGATAAGATGGATACACAATCCAGAGGGAAAAACAAAGGGGTGGGGTGTGTGGGTGGGGAGAGGGCTCAGGGGAGGGGGTGGGGGGGAGGTAGACGGTGCCAACAAACCTAGGGACAAGGGAACAAGTGATCTACATTGGAAGGTGAGGAGGACATAGGGCATAGGGTGCCTGGTGGGGCTTGATCAAGGGCAATGTAGAGAGGGATTACTGAAACCTGAACGGAGGCTGAACATGACAGTGGGACATGGGGAAAATAAAAGGAAATAGAGGAAAGGTTTAGGAGGCAAAGGGTATTTATAGAAGTCTAAATACAGGCATGTACATATGTAAACATATTTATATGTAACACTAGGAAAATAGGTCTATGTACCTATATTTATCTGTGAAGTATTAAGGCAGCAGATGGACATTGGGTCTCCACTCAAAAACTCCCTCGAGGCAAGGACACTTTGTTTGAATAACCCAGTATTTTGTGATGATCACCTTCCCTGACATAATCAGTGAAGACAAAATGGGTACATAAGTAAATGTGGCAAAGAAAGCTGACTGTGCCTGGCTATCAAAAGCTATGCCTCTGGGGTCTTAAAGGTTTGAAGATAAACAGCCAACTAGCTGAGAAGCAACAAAACTCACATAGAAAAAACACGCCAGCCTGTGTTATCATGAAGAGTCCACAGGATCAGGTATCAAAGACCGTAAACAAAATGAACAAAGAAACAAAAAGAGCATATCAATGGGAATGAGGGGAAGGGCAGAGTGGAGACTCAAAGCCCATCTGTAGACAACTGGACGTCCCCTCACAGAAGGGTCACAAGGAAGAGATGAGCCAGTCAGGGTGCAGTATAGCATCGAAGAAACACACAATCTTCCTCTTTTTTTTTTTCATTCTCTAGTTCTTTAATGACCCCTGCTGCAGGTGTGTGGTCCAGTGGAAAGTATCATGTAAGATGATGCCATCTATGTCTTGGTCTGAAGTGTTATCAGGAAGCGCAAGAAGAATCTGAACATATAGCCTGGGAGAAGGGGTGGTGGGATGGGTGAGCTAGAAAACGCTGTCATTGTGGGCCTTGTGAAAGCAAAAAGGTGGAGTTGAGAGGAAAGAAAGGCACACCAGGAAATTAAAACCATTATAGTATCAGTTGAGATTTGATGAGAGAAAACTATGTGAACAGGACACATTTTCCTAGGAAAAAGCAGCAACATTTTGCAGAACACGCCAGGGAACAAATCACAGAATCAATATATTCTGATTATGAAATTAATAAAAGGCTTAGGTATTTCATCTTATAGTAACTATGTATTATAGTTATAAAACATTCATTAATATCTATTTGCAGTAAACATGCTTCATATAGCATGGAACTGTGTAATAGGAAGGGATAAAAACCCCCACTGCCATAATGATTCTACTGGACAGAGAGTATAGATCCACCCTCGTGCTTCTGAGCCTGTCAATCTCTACGGGAGCAGAAAACCTCATCTTTCTCCCTAAGAGCAGTTGGTGGGTTTAAACTGCTGATCTTGTGGTTAGCAGAGCAACGCATAACCCAGTATACTACCGGGTAATAGAAAGGTCCAAAATTCACAGTGCTTCATAAACATTTCATATATGCTTAATACAGGAGCCCTGGCAGCACAGTGGTTAGGTGCTTGTCAGTTAACTGAAGAAAGATTGATGTGCTGAACCCACCAGTCATGCTGAAAGAGGAAGATGTGACAGTTGGCATTTATAGATTGCGGTCTTGGAAACTTGGGACAGTTCTATTCTGCTCCAGAGGGTTGGTTTATAAATAAACACCAAGGTTTGCCAAATCCTCCCCTACTGTGCTTTGGGGCTACCTCCAGCAACTCTCTAACCCCCTTTATGGTTCTAGACTCTAGAACCATAACTCTAGGTTCTATAATCTAGTGGTTAGACATGCTGCTATATCTGACCAAGCCTTCCTCGATGTTGGGAATCCAGATCCGAAAATCCCTTGAATAGAATAGAGTGATGTAGCTGTGGGTATCAGCAAGACTTCTTAAGGATCAGCAATCAGACAAAGCCAGTCTGCAGAGGGAAGAGGAACAAAGAGGCCCAGCGGTGCTTTGCTAGGTCTAGTCTAAAGCTATGTGGTGCCTCACTCTCACGACTGTCAACACCAGTTCCAATACCCGCGCTTGGGATCCAGCAGATGCCAGCGTGTACGCAGAGTATGTCTGCATTTTGGTTTAAGGTAGTCTTGATGGATAAACCCACAGGATCCTTAGTAAACAATGCCTACCAAAAAAAGTGCACAGCATAGGTGCATGGCATTCTCTGGGGCTCAGCCTTTATCAAGGGGTCTGACTAGTTGAAACACCAAAGTAGATTTCTACTGGAGGAAAAACACACAGTTTCTGTGCTACTAAAGAATTTCTGACAGCTGCTAACTAAATAGCAATTATGGGAGTGGAATTGCGGGGTTCAATACCTAACGATTGTGGACAGCCAGCATTTAACTTGGCCAATAATGTCAAGCACAGGTTGAAAAACTTGAGCTGTGTGTGCATCTCTTGTGTGGGGGACAATTTTAGTAAAAACTCTTGAGAGCCCTTAAGGGCTGTCAACACTGACATCCTTCCAGCCTTTCTCAGATGCAGTGGGGGCACCTCATTTAAACCTAGGGGGGAAAACAACATATTGATTTCTAAATCTCCTCCAAAAACAGACATCATTTTCTAGAACAGATAGGAATAGGAAGCAGTTTAATATCATCAACAGAGCGCTCTTCTCTCATAGCACGTTCTTCTGTATAGGAGCTCACGACATCAAATTGCAAACAAAAACAGCAAAAACAATGAGAGGAAAGGGTCTGTGGAATCATGGGAAGGAGGGGCTGCCGAAGCATATACTCACATGTTATCCTGGATTATGAGATATAGGACAAAGCTTTTTAATTGCCAGGGGGTGCTGTGTCAATTTCCCCCCTGAAAGGTCAGTTTGGGAGCTGGTCAATGCTCTAGGGTGAGTGGAAAGTGCTCTGGTTTCTGGAGGCCATGAGGATGGCAGACCAACAGATGGCCTGGTCCTGAGCGAGCGTCACATTTTTCGTATGTTTGAGCCCATTTTTAAGGCTACGGGGCCGGAACGAACACACGTAATATTTGACTCAATTTTGATGGAAGGTAATTTAGTTATCGACTATCACTACTCAATTTTTGTTTGTAAAGTATAGTTCAAAAAATAATGGTTTTGAATTAATATTTCTCAAATTTAAGAATTCAAAGGGAAACACTTAAAAAGACATAAAATACTGTGTCTTTGAAGGGTCATCCAATGGGTTCAACCTACTCATAAGCCCAGCAACTTGAGCAGAACAGAAGATCAATGTTGTAATATTTCTCAGGCTCTTCAATTATTTGGCAAATATGCATATATATATATACACACACACATAATAAAGTTTTATTTAGCTTCCAGTTGAGTAACAAGGACCCAGATAAATTCCCTATTACCTTCTATTCAGATTCATCATTCTAATAGAAAGGAAATACTCTATTTTAGACATATTCCGTAAAACTCTCTTTTAACAGCAAAGAGGATTCTCAATCTGAACATGCATGCACATGCACCTTTTTCACAGAACATATAAATCTTTGACATACACGTATGCTTCTATTTCAAATGTCAGGATGAAGGGATATTGCATTCTTTAAATCAGAAAAGATGTGCTGCTCCAGGCTTGCTGGATCTTTTCACCATACTTACTCATTTTTTTTTATTTCCACATCACTGCCCTAGTGGGAATAGGAAGCCCAGCCTTGCTTCTGGAGAGCTGTTGCTGGATTTGAACCCTCAACCCTGTGGGCCGCAGTCCTGCACACAACTGCTGTGCCACCAGGGCTCAGCATACTTATTCAATTTCTATGCTAAGAAAATAATCTGAGAAACTGGACTAAATGAATAATTTGACAGTAGTATTGAAGGAAGGCTCATTAACAACCTTCAATCAAAATATGACATAATTTGTATGTTGACAGCCAAAAAGATTTGAAGGAATTGCTGATTAAGGAAGATCAAAGACTCTATACAGCCTCCAGTGTGTGTTACAAATCAATATAAAGAAAACAAAAATCCTCACAACTGGACCAACACACATTATGATACACAGAAACAAAAAGCTGAAGGTGTCAAACAAAGGTTTCACTTTCTTGGATCCACTTGCAATGCTCATGGAAGCAGCAGTAAAGAAACCAGATGTCTCACATTGGCCAAATTTGCTACCAAGACCTCAATAAAGTATTAAGAGCAAAGATGCCACTTAAAGACTAGGGTTTGCCTGTCCCAAGCTGTGGTATCTTCAAATGAACTCATACAACTATGAAAACTGGACGAGTATGGAATGCTGGAGAAGATCTGGAGCTGGTGAGGAATATTGAGCACTATGCATTGCCAGAAGTACATATCTGACTGGGAGGAAATAGAGCCATCATGCTCTTTAGAAGTGAGGACAGTGAGACTTGTCTCAAGTACTTGGGACATGTTATCTGGAGAAATCAGTCCCCAGAGAAGGACGATGTGCTTACTTAGTAAAGTAGATGGTCAGTGAAAAAGAAAATGTGAACCATGAGTTGATGGAGAAAACCTACACAATGACTCATTCAAACATTAACAATGTTAAGGATGGTGTAAAACGGAAATGCTTCACTCTGCTGTACATAGGCTTGCATGCACAGGAGCCACCTCAATGACACCGAAGGATAGTATTTCAAGTATCATTTTTCTTTCTTGGAATAAAATTATCAAAAATCATATAGAACCTTTCAAAGATGTCATTATAGTTTACACAATTAATTAATGTGCAAATCAGGATAGTTCTTAAACTTTTGAGATGTCAGACAACTGAAAAGCAACCTGCCCTTAAAAAGAAATGCTATCCTAAGTGTAAATTCCCATGCTTCGATCCCAAATGATAGCAAATTAATTTTGGTAATAGGTGAGGGATAGTCTTAAAGGGGTATATGTTTGAATAATTTGGCAGTGAGCTCTAAATTATGCGGCTGAAAAAGAATATTAAGCAAGAGGCCAGGTGCAAACATTTTCTTTCTCAATACTATGCCTACATTTACAGTAACAATTCATAGTGAACAGCTGAAATGCCACTGAAATTAGTCCCTCCCAACTCTCAGGGGAGATTCAAAGTTATTTTTTTGGAGAAAAACTGCAATGGGGCTAGGGGCTTTGTATTTGGAGCTGTGTTTGAATTTTCTGTCTCTACCATTTCCCAGTTTTGTAGCTTTAGGTACATGATTTAAGCACTGTGAGTCTCATCTGTAAAAGGAGTACACCATCTACCAAGACTCAGTGAGCCTACAGGCATAAATGTCCAGCACAGTCCTGGAACTACTCTCAGGTGGAAGTACAAGTGAGGCTCCTCAATCTTCAAAACAGGACAGGGCGGCCACCTCAATGCTGGTCTCTGAATATAATTAGAATTGTATCCTTTGGTTGCCTCATCTACATTTTAAAAAATATATGCAAAGGTAAAATCCAATTTAAATGAAAATTTAAATCCAATTTAAGATGAAATTTACACAAAAGACCTAAAGAGTAAAAATGATCATCTGCCTCAGTTCAAAGGCTACTAGAATGCAGCCCCATCTGAATGAGAGGTCTGTAGAATACTCAGGTTTCTTTTCTCCTCCTCTCCCCTCTCCCTTAATCTTGAGGTCTCTGTTAATGTTTAGATTTTCAACCAGTTTATATGTTATAAACTGTTCCGGTGAAATCAAAGAAAAAATGAAAAGCATGCCAAGACTGAGGTTGTCATGGAAACACTGGAGTGGGACTCTTTTTCCTTTCCTATTCCTGGGTCAAACAGAAACAGCTTTGGTTCTGCATCGCCAAGCCAACCTTCAGCTTCCTTTACTACCAGTATCCTTTCATGGGGTGGAGGGCACCTTACTAGGGAAGTATAAAGGAGCCCTGGTGGTGTAGTGGGCTCAGTATCAGGCTACACACTCACCAGCCACTTAGAGGAGAAAGATAAGATGGTCTGTTCTTGCACAGAGGCACAGTCTCCAGAACCCTTAGGAGTAGTTACACTCTTCCCTAGTAGGGCCTCCGTCAGTGGGGACCAACTCAGTGGGCTGGAGGGGCTTTTTGGCAAGAAGTGTAAGGAAATCTGGTGGTAAAATGGATTCAGTGCTGGCCTGCTGACTACAAGGTCAGTAGTTCAAACCCACTAGCCACTCAGAAGAGGAAAGATGAGGCTGGCTGCTCCTGCTACAGAGGAACAGCCTCGGAAGGTTTTACCAGCCCTGTAGTCATTGTAAGTGGGGATGGACTGGGTGGCAGTGGGTTTAAGGAAGTGTGAGAGCTTCAGACACAAATATTTTTTCAATAATGTTTCATCTTGACATAATTTTAAACCGAGATGTTCCAAGGCTAGTTAGTACTAAGAATTTTCACTTACCTTGCACCCATAATCACTAGTTATGAGTATTTTGCCACTTTGGCTTGTCTGTTTCTCTGCAAGTTTTTTTCCTGAACCCCTTGAAAATAAGCCACAGTTAAGATGCCTCTTCACCCCTAAGTATGTAAATGCATATTTCCTAAGTAGGACAAGCTAATACAGAACCACAGTACAATTCACAGTCTGAAAGTTAACATGAATACAGTATTTTATTACCTAATCTACACAATAACATATTCAAATTTTACCAAAGATCCCAGTAATACCTTTCAAAGGGAAAGCCCTTCTCCAATTTGAAGATTCAATCCAAGATTGTAGGTTACATTTAGCCCTCAAATCTCTCTGATTTTTATCGAATCTACAATAATTTACTTCTCATGATGTGGATATTTTTTAAAGAATATAAGCCAGCTAATCTGAGAATGTACCTATCAGTTAAGGTTCTCCGGAAGAAAATAATAAGAATATAAATAGTCACGCACACACACATACATATGTACTTTTATTCTTTTAAATCAGGAGTGGGAGCTGAGCCCCGGTGGCGTAGTGGTTGTGCGCGGGACTGTGGCCCACTGGGATGGAGGTTCAATTCCAGCTCCACGGAGCAAAGGCTGGGCCTCCTACTCCCACCACCTGAGGGCAGTGATGCCCCCCCAAAACAAACAAACAAACAAACAAACAAAAAATCAGGAGTGGGGAACCTTTTGCTGCCAAGCAAAATTAGGCAATCATTTGGATATGTTTGACATCATTTGTGTACCACACTGGTCTAACATTTCAGTCACTCAGCCCTAATGTGATGGCTGCTAGTGATGATTTTTTGGGCTGTATACAGCTCACAGCCAGGACATTTCCCACCCCTGCTCTAAATGGTAGTTAGGAGAAAAGCAGTAAAGCTAAACCTGAGAGTCCAGCCCAAAGGTCCTTGGTCTCGCCAACTCTTGGCCCCCAAATTCCTTAATTTTTTTTTTTTCTGTTCGTTCCCCATACATTTTTAAGATTTTAAGTATGGTCTTTTCAAAATCACCTCTCAATTGCTATAGTGCTGTTAGTTTGTTTCCAAGTGAATACATGTCCCACATAGGGATTTTGCTGGTTGTCTTTCGTAGTTCCTGAATGGGAGGAATCTGCCTGTCGGGAGTTTGGCAATTGTCCTCTCTTAGCTCCCAGCATGCTCTTTAGTGGCAAGGATGGCAAGACTTTGTCACATGTACTTTTAGACCTGTACACCAGGACCAGTCCCTGGTAAAGAAACAGGGCAGCGAGAAAGAGGAAGAACTTATTGACTGACACAGTGGCTGCACTAATGGGGTCACGACCATAAGACAATTGTGAGGATGTCAGTATTTCATCTGGTACTTAAAGGGTCATTATGAGTTGGGAATGCAGATTGACACCTAACAACACATAAGCATGGCGAGGGTCATCACAGATCCTGCATGTCTGCTCTCTCCTGCCTCCCTGGATTCCCTGCTTTCACACACTGGCCTCACTACCTACAGGAGGCAAACCTAGTTCCAGTGATGATAGAGAACCACATCCCAGTGATAGCTGCCTATTCCCGGGCCCATAGCAGCTTCAGTCCTACCCACCATCTTGTGTGGCTAGTCTATTTCTCATCTATAGAGATATCTACAATGTTGCTAGGGTGAACGCATATTTTCATTTTCCCTATTTATATTTATCTTCCTCACTGCTATGTGCTTAACATGGAAGGCAGGCGTCAGGGGAAATCAGCCTCAAAGCAAAAATTTTAATGACATCTTGATTAAAATTTTGTTCTATCCCTTTCTATGCTGTTTGAGCTTATGTACTATTCATACAATAAGCTGATGTTTTTTAAAAGATAAAAATTTAAGTAACAAGAAATGGTTCTATTAGTGATGGAAATTAAAAAATATAAAATACTTCCAGAAGAGTACATTAGAAACCTGAAAATGAGCTTGGAAATTGGGAAACCAGGATGTCACATGAATAGGAATTGGAGAAAACCTGACTTTTTAAATATAAAGTGGCTACCAAAAGTTTGCGAAAAACTCCATTATCTTTTCTTGACAGAAACATGAAGTTTTTTGAAGTGCCCTTGTATAAGTTTTCTCCAATTCCACAAATACATGCATAATAAAAAAGAAATACCTGCTTCATAACACCTACTTTCTCATATGCAATTGCTTCCTACTGACAACATTCTGGGGAATGCATGCTAATCAATTTACAAAAGATAATTCGCATATCATTCATTTAGAAAACAAACCATCTGTCCATGCTCTAAGAATCACTAAGTAACCTTTAAGAAACATAATTAATTGCCCTGCAGCCTTCTTGTTTGCATAGATTAATAAAACATGCTTATCTCTTCTAGAATAGAACATACTATTTTACATATAAACAGCTTTCAAATATAGCACCCTATTTGTCTAGTATGATCCACTATCAATGTAAAACCAACACACTTTGAAATGGGAAACAGCGGTCTCCAAGCCCACTTTAAACTCTATTCCTGTTCAATATTTGTGTGGAGAAATACACAATGCCTTACAGAAGTACCTCAGAGACTGATACAACAGAGCATACGAATTCAGTGTTGCTGTTGCTACCCCTCCTTTCTATCTGCCCAACAGGCACAATCCTGACAAAAAGAAAAAATTCAACTCGGTCTACTTGTAGCCTATTCCTTTTAAGCTGGGTGCCTTAAATTAGTAAGTGGTGACTATTCTTGGTTGCCATGGAGTCATCTCTGACAGATGATGACCTTATGTGAAACAGAAAAAAACACGGTCTGGTCCGGGGCCATTTGAATGATTGTTGGTATGGCTGAGTCCTTTGTTTTGGCTACTGTGACAATCAAACTCATTGAGTCTCCCACATTTCACCAGACAGCCCCCCACCCCCACCCCCGTCCCATATCTCACCAGGCCCTCATACAGTGTGTGTGTGTGCCAGAGAACCAGGTTACTACCATGAACTGTTGCCTAACAACAATAAAAACACTACCAACAAGCCAAACCAGTTGCTGGGGGGGGGGATAGATTCTTACTCATAGTGATCCTGTGTGCTACACGGTCAGAGTTCTAACCTTTCAGATGATGATTGCCAGGCCTTTCTTCCACAGTACCTCTGAGTAGACTGAGTAGACCACCAGCCTATCCTTTTCCCTGCCATTTCACAATCAGATTAAACATACTTAGAAAATGAGCCAAGTCTGAGACAGAAAAATGAATGCCTCTGTCTTAAACAAGATGAACTTTAAGACTGGAAATGCAGTGTAGGATTTACAACTAAAGTTCAAAGTCATGTTGTTTATTTAAGAACTCAAGTTATAGAACATTATATATGGTCAAAATTTCATTGAATCCCGCCTCTATTTGCACATATTATCAAAGTGAACTAAACCAGAGTTTTCATAAAAAGTGACATTTTAAGAAAAGCTTTATTTACTTTAATCTTTCTCTCTCTTTTGATGAGATTAAGCTTGTAAATGGCACACAGTTAAATAGGGGTGCCAAAATGCTATCTGCAAGGCATCTGGCCTTAAACAAACATACCAAATGCCAGCTCTCAGGCCTCTGGTCTAATGTAGCTACACTTCTCAAAGAGCATTGTGGGAAATCAGCTACGTTACGTAGCTCATTTAGGCTCTCTGTATGTTCATTCACCAACAGGTGGCCAGAACAGGGTCATTCAACAATGATTCTATATCATACATAATAATTTTGTTCAGGTCTCATTGAATAGCACAGAGCAAGAAGTTTTTTGTTTTAATTAATTGCCACAGTTGCAAACTACAAAGTTCACTCTAAAACCCAGGTGTTTCACAGAGGATTATCAAACAGTGAATCTCATTTTGTGGACTTCTTTAACTTTTTTCTTTTAACCTAAGCACTTTCATTGGGTGTACCATGAGAGGAAGCCCTGCAGGGAAAAGGAGACTGCAGCGTGACTCAAGGCCACACTGAAGTCAGGCACAGGAAAAAGGACCAAGGGTAAAAGGAGACTGATGGTAGCTACAGGCTTCCCAAATCATTTACCAAATACTTACAAAATGCTGTCGTGTATGCCAAAACCAACAGGGTACCCACTTTAGGGAGAGACACTGGTGGAAATAATAGCAATCATATGTAAAATTGTAACTGAGGTAAAGGATTATCAGGGAGTTTCATGCTAGTGAGGGATGATTTCTAAGAGGAAATGATGATAAATTGGCCTAATAGCGTCTGATGAGGAAGCACTAGAGTATTTTAGACAAAGTGACTGAAAGCCACGGACGGGAATGACCGCTTGATGATTAAAGGGCTGAGAACCCAACTGGGGACAGTAAACCCAACAAGAAGCATTACCACCCTCAGGCTGGAAGGACAAAGTGGGGAGGGGGTCAAGCCAAAGGCTAGTGCATCAGGCAGATCTGGAATCACAGTCGGCCTATCCTGTAAGCTTGGATCGGGGAGGAGAAATGGCCACTGTGAGACATGTCATCAAGGCCGGGAGGGAGCAGTCTCCTTTCATCTCCAGTGTTTCACATCGATCCAATGCAGCGGGAAGCCTGCTGACATAGGAGCTCTGGGAACAGATCCTGGAGCAGTCAATCCTCTCATCACCTATGTCCACAAATACACCGAAGGGCAAACAGCAGTGTGTTCGTGTGAGGTGTGCAGGGCCCCAGGGGTCCATGTACGAAGGCTATGTAACAGGAGTATGGCGAGTCTATGGCTCCAGGTCCACTTCCACTGAGTCAATTCTGTTGCACAGTGACCCTCTAGGTCCCGGTGGGACTGTGCCCATTGAGTTTATTGCATAGAAAGCCTCAGCGGGTGGCTTTGTGCTGCTGATCCTCCAGCTAGCAGCCCAACTCATCATCCAGGGTGCCACCAGTGCTCCTGGTACAAGCTCAACTGGTAGGGAAAGGGAGGGGAGTGAAAGAGGCTGCAGAACTAGACAAAAATCGGGCATGGATATGTCTGATGACCACACATCAAGGGGTAGGTTTGTACCTTAGAAGCAAAAGTAAGTAAGTAAATATATAAAAATTTAAAAGGTGGGATTTTAGTAAGCAATTGGTAGGGCCAGATTTTTATTTCAAAAAGATTGCTTATTTTTCTTCGAACCTCCACAGGGTATTCACTAAAGAATTGCAGCATATGCGACCCAAACACAAAATCTACTGCCTTCGTAACAACCCAATTGTTACAGCATGCAACGGCTGGCCAAGGTTTTACTGGCTACAGTCTTTAAGAATGCAACCACCAGGCCTTTCAGTTAGCAGATCAACAGTGTCTGTCACTCTGAGACCCTAAAGCAGACATCATCAAGACTAGCTTTTCCTGTTCCTGTGAGGTCTACCGATAAGTGTGCTACAAAGAGTATTATCACAGTTCTCTTTTAGCGTTACTTGACTAAGGACAGCTGATTTCTCTTCAGAGTCCCACAGACTTAGTTCCGAGCTTAATGTATTTGATGATCACCCACTGCTTTCTGAATGTGTGTGTTCAACCACCCATCTTTCCAACTGAAGAACATTCATGTCTTCTCCATCCATTTATCTGTGTGGTTACCTCATCTCCATGCTAAGTTTAGTTCTCTCCCCCCACCTGACCCAGCTCTGTTTAGAAATTTAGAACTGCAAGAATAATAAATTCCTCTGTGAGATTTTCATGGTTTAAAAATAAAGGTCTAAATAAATTTCCTGCGGTGATATTTATTCTCATGAACAGTTGCGTTTCTAGTTGTCGAGACACAGTGCTATGCGGTCTATTTCTTCAGAAGCCAGGACCCTTTACATAGATCTCACTAGATATGGTAAGTATATTGCCATCTGTTTCACAATCTTGCATTAGATCTCTTTACCTTCTATCTTTCAATGGTTACAATCTTTGTGGCTCTTAACATAACTCAGTACCACGTAAAAATCTGAAGATGCTATAATGTGAAGGGGTTTCAGAAAGTCCTTGTAAAAATGGAATTAAAAGACAGTGGCATTTCTTTCCCATGAACTTTCGGAAGCCCCTTCATAAATTCCTTTTTCAAATGTAAATCTGTTACATTTGTTACATTAAGCTACTGAACACCTGAAATGTGGCTGAGCTGATATGTGGTCTAATTGTGAAATATACACTAGATGTCAAAAACCTTGTCTAAATCAAAGAATGTTGATTATCTCATTCATTCCATACTGGTTCTGTATCTCTAAATTTCCATTTAATAATTAGGTGTTTGCGGAAACTTTATATGGAGCTTCATCAAAGGCTTTATCAAAGTCCAAGACGCACCTACTCTTTCCATTGACTCTAGATGCTTATTTTACATCCTCATATGAGGCAGTGATGATTTCCTTCTATATTGCACTTTGTCCCAAGTGATTACCTTCCCTTTACCAAGTGTGTTCAGCTTTCAACTACCCTAACATTTCCTTAGGATATAAAGGAGACTTAACTGAACTGTCTAATAAGTGAGAGTGCCCGGAACCAGGTTCAGTGTGGGGCAAGTGAGCATGGTTAATTCTTACTTTGAATTTTTTCCATTCTTTTTGTTTGTTTGTTTGTTTTGGGGGCATCATGGCCTTTCGGGGTGGGAGTAGGAGGCCCAGCCTTGCTGCTGGATTTGAACCTCCAACCCAGTGGGCCACAGTCCCGCGTACAACCACTACGCCACCAGGGCTCAGCCTGAATTTTTTCCATTCTGTCTCACTTCCCTATCCTTACAGTTTCAGCTCTTTCCTTGTTTTTACTATAAATGCACCATTCATCATCCCGGAGCTGTTTCTGTATAGGTACAATGCCATCTACAGTCCAGATATTGGTAGAGAAAATGGAAATAAGTACACAAAAAAAGAATTTCATAGATGTACATGTTAGAGGTTTGCATATCCCTTTCTCCTATTCTGACAGAAGGTCTTGGAAAGCTGGCACCATCTTGCCAATGTCTCTGTGTAAGGGTGTGTAAGTGGTGTGCTTAAGGAAAAAGTGAGGGAGTCTGGTGTCAAATTACTTTTCAAAATAGATCTTTTAAAAAAATGAGACCATGACAAAGAAGCAGCAATAGACAGAAAGAAAAGTACCACTAACGTCCAGAATTTAAGAGGTTCCTTCTCCTAACTACCGAAATTCTTCTCGTAGAGGTTTGCCAATCACAAGCTGACAGTTCTGTTCCCACATTCACCTTCTGAAAGGTTTGTGTTTGTGTTCTGACTTAGAGATCCATAATACCATTTATGGATTCTCATCAACAATTATCTGAATGCCTATCAGAGATTCATCATTCGTTTTACAGGTAAATCGATATCTTCCAAAATCATTAAGACAGCCCTCCGGTATCTGCATACTGTACAACGTACGACATGAGCTACTTTTATTACTTATATTTGCACTAGAGTTAGAAAACCAAAAGGAAGAAGATGCTCAGCACAGCTAAAGCAGAAAGAACTAAAGAAAAAAAAGTCAAGCCTCAGTTGCAACATTTAAAGATTTTATGGACAATATAGTGAAACGATGCAGACAGCATCAAAAGAAGATGGAAAGAATACAGAGTCACCACACCAAAAAGAACTACTGGTAGCCGACTATCATTTCAAGAAGCTGTATGTGATCAAGAATCAAGGTATTGAGTGAAAAATTACACTAAAGGCATTAGCCAAAACAAGGTTACAGGAATTGATGAAATACCAATAGAAAAGTTTTGATAAGCTGATAAAGTACTGGAAGTAGTTACTTATCGATTCATCTATAACAAAAAATTTGCAAGACAGTTACTTGGCTAATAGGCTGGAAGAGATCCAAAGAAAGTATATTATATATAATATCACATGGAAGTTAAATTTTGCTGAAGCTCATCCAACAATGACTGCAACAGTACATTAACAGGTTGCTCACAGAATTTCTGGGCAGATTCAGAAAGCAACATGGAAAAAGCAATATTGTTGATGTCAGATGGATCTTGGATCAGGGCAGAAAATACCAAAAAGATGTTTACTTGTGTTTTATTGACTATGTAAAGGCACAGCTTTGAGAAAAATCGGAATCCCAGAACAATATATTTTGTTCATGTGGTACCTGTACATAGATCAAAAGACAGCTGTGTTAACATAACAATACTGCCTGATTTAAAATCAGAAAAGGTTTGTGTCAGAGTTGTAGTGTCTCATCACACTTATTCAGTCAGTATGCAGAACAAATCAACAAAGAAACTGGATTATATGAAGAAGTGGACTCTTCACCAGGATTGGAAAAAGGCTTATTAACTACCTGTAACATACAGGAGACATACCTTGCTTCCTGAAAGTGCGGAGGATTTGAAACATCTGCTAATGAAGATCAGGGATTGCAACTTTCAGCACATAAAGAAGACCTAAGTCCGACAACTCAGTCAACAGGCAACATCGTGACAATTGGAGACAAGGTTGAAGCTGTTCAGGAATTTGTCTTGCTTGGATCCACAATTGATGCATAAGGAAGCAGCCGTCAAGAGCTCAACAGATGTGAGGAACTGGGTAAACCTGCTGCACAAGATCTTTCTAAGGTGTTGCAAAGCAAGGTTGTTACTTTCAGGACAGAGATGAGTCTGTGGTATTTTCAATTGCCTCATGCATGTGAAAGTTGGACAAGTGGATATAAGGAAGACCAAAGAAAAATCAATGCATTTGAATTGCGGTGCTGGAGAAGAATGCTCAAAGTACCAAGGACTGGTAAAAGGGCAAACGTGATAGGTAAGCTTGTTGTGCCAAGATGGCCAAAGAAGATAGGTAGGTCTGTTGTGACAACATGGCCAATGAAGACACGAGATCAATTGGAGGGCGGAGATAGACATGGCTGTGAGCCCCACCCTTGCTCTCTCGCGCTCTTGGATCTTCGGACCAGCAGACTGCCTTGTTCGTCCTGTGCCTCGATCTCCAAGCGACACTACCCATGGGACACCTAATCTTGGACTGTGTTGATGTGAGTTGAGGTTCATTCAAGCCCTGCTTCGCCACACTTCTGAAATATACATTTCTCGAGATGGGGAAAGAGCTTTCAGGAAAGTATTTTCAAAAGAACAAATATGGAGGACGTGTCCCTTTGCCCCTAGCTTTAGACCTCCCACTTTTTCTTGATAAGTGGACAACGCAGGTTGTCTGAGAGTTCTTGCGACCATGAAAACCAAAGCCATGCATGCTACGGCTGATGGAGGAGGATGCTGGTGAGAGAGAGCGTCCTTTGTTATGGTGTTGATGAACTTTCTAAAACTAGATTTACAACATAAATCAAATTTGCTTGCTTAAGGCATTATGAGTTGTATTTTGCTAATGCTTACAACTGACTGATGTAGTCTAACTGTTCCACTTCCCATCTCCCACATCTTATGCAAGTATTTCAGATCTACAGCTTGCCATCAATTACAGATCATCTGCTACCACTAGCATGGTCAGACACATAGTGCTTTAAAATTCAAAGGCTCATTTAAAATATAGAATTAAACTTTAATTCTACAGACTCTTTCAAACTAGTAGCTAATTTCACGGAACAAATTTTAACACTTGAAAAGCTGGCTTAAACCTAATGGCTCTATATAAAACAACTTCTATACTTATCAAATGCTTTAGCACATTTACCATTTAATAACACTACATTTTGTACATGGATGTGTATGTAATGTGCCTCAAATAACTAACCTATTCTCCCAAAGGTCTTGCTTTTTTGAAGAAAATTATCTTTCGAAGATTTATTAAATTCAGGCAGAAGCGACTGAATACTGGGAGAGACTAACTGCTGCTGACATTTTCAACACCAGATGTAATTAGTAACCATGAACTGAATTCTTTCTTCGAAACGAACTATGACATATGCTAATATCTAAAATAAAGCCTCAAGATTCAAGTCTCACCAACCTTTGCTGCAAAATATTAAAGCTGTCTAATCTTTGTGAATATAATAATATAATAAAGAAAAATGAAAATGACAATAGCAATGATAATTTATGGCCACTTCAAATAATATCATTTACCTGGGCAAAATAATAATGTGTTTTCATGTAGTAATATGTAAGTTCTAAAACTTTTTATTTCACATCTCTGAAAAACTACTTATGATGTAAGTGTTAAGGAAGTTTAATCATGAACTCACTCATTCACATTTTCCAAAAACACTATTCTGACATATCATTTCTGTGCTCAAAATCTAACAGCTTCATACTTCTTTCAAAAATTCAAAACCCTGTAAGCCCAATCTCTTTCCCTTCTGACCAAAATTATACTATCTATCCCCAAAGAATTTCATACTGTAATTTCTATGAAGGATGGCCCTGAGTTCTTAAAAACAACAACTAGAAGCTATCTAAAAGGAACATTCACAAAATACCACATATCTATAATATTCATGCTGTTCAAGCACATGTGGGGATATGCTCAGGGACTTATTTAAAAACTTGAGAACTGAATCTATTTTTTAAAGTGCTATCACTTTAAAGTGCTATCATGAGTATCACATATATTATATATACATGAAAAGTACTTTGCTAGTCCATTATTGTTCTGAAATATCTACTCATCTGTATAATGAAGATACAATAGTGGAACTGGTTAGCTAAATGTTAGCTATGAATGATATTGATAGGCTAGGGAATATTGCCACCCAGAGTTAAATGTGACACAAACAGACCTCTAAATTTTAAATTCACTTTTAGAATTCTTAATACAAAATGCTACTTCTGAAATGTTTTAAGGTGCCATTAATAACTATTAATTTATTACTACCCAAAAAACACTGACTTGAAAACGAGATCTCATTTTTAAAAAGAGTACATGTAACTGCACAGGTCTGAATTTTCACAATGTACTCTTGAAATTTTATTATTACCAAAAGAGTAATATGCTCAGTAACTGGAATAAACTTAAACAACAGAAACTATATAGATATTCCTCCAAAGCACGGACAATTTTTCTATTTCAACCATAACATTCTAGAATTCTATTTCCTTGAAGCTTCATGGGCTTATTAACGAAATTCTATAGACAATGTTTTGATAAATGGCAGTGAAGTCTTTAATAGACTATTATATTTATGTTAATCTTAAGCATATCATAATTACTATTAAAACTATAATAGCATATTCAGAATACCAATTTCTCTTTGGAAATGACTAATAATGGTGATCATTTTTATTCATTTAAGAATCCACAGAACCTAGCTAATCCAAGTAGAATTTGCTAAAGCACAATTTCCTTTTTCTTTTTAATGAAAGCATTTAAAATATTGGAAAAAGCCTTTTCCATTTACTTCTCCCACATTAGGTGGCAGTGGGTCAATAATAGAGCCATCAAAGATGCGACCAGACTCCTTAACTCATTACCCAGTAAGAGTTCATCCCAAACCGTCCTCTTTCCATTTCCTTGGCTACCAGCCTAATCCAAGTATACACCTTCTTTCCTGACAAGACACGTCACTCATCTTTTATAGGTTTACTCGTTTCCTGCTAAATCTTTTCTCTAAAGACAGAAACTCTGTCACACCTCAGCTAAGTTTTCCTTCACAACCAATCAAATTCAAACTCACTCTTATGGCTTACTGGATTAATCACAACTCTTTATTCTTTCCTTCCTCTGGCTTACAAACACAAAGCTTGTCCCCAACTCCCATCTTCACACAGTAGCTATTCTTTGTGCCCGAAATGTCTCCCACACCCAACTCCTCCAAACCTCCCACAGCTTTCTTCATCACCAGCATAGGCTCCCAGATTTAGCAAAAAATATAGCACATTAAAATTTGAATTTTAGGTAAACAACAAAAAAGTATCCTTATACTAAAAAAAAAAAAAAATGATTATCTGAAATTCACATTTAACTGTATTTTCTCTGGCAAGTCTGTCCTTGTGGCATCCCTTTGATTACCAGATCTAAGGAGTTCCCTTTGTCAAAACACATCGTATTTTCTTCATAAAACTTGTCAATCTCCGAAAATAACTTTATTTGCCTTCCTAGCTTACTCACTGCTGTTCTATTATGTGCAGTTCACCTTTCACTTCTAGCCTCAACACTTATCTCTGTTGCTAGAGGCCATCAGGCCGGTTCTGACTCACAGCACCCTTTGTCCAACAGAACCAAACACTGCCTGGTCCTGCACCACCTTCCTGGTGCTTTTGTGCTTCAGCCCAGTGTTGCACCATGTCAATCCATCTCCCTCCACACGGCATGTCTACCCCAGGTCAATTCCACAAGAGGGTCTTTTCTTCTTTGGAAATATTTCTCTCGTTTCTAAAGCAATGCTTTGTGGAAAAGAAAATGTTGAGAAGTTATTTGTTGAATGAATGAATGCCCTGAATTTGCTGGCCTTGTAACAAGCTTAGTAGAGTAATTCCCTTCTAATTCCATAAACCAGGAAACAGTTTTATAGTCTTGGAACAAAAACTAATGAGATTATATTGATAATACAAGTAATATGAAACTAGTTTTATGTGATTCATTTTATTATGCTGTATTGCAACAAGACAAATATATATCAACGCTCCATAATTACCTTTACATGACTTCATATAACAAAGAATATAAAATAGGGATAAAAACATAATCATAGAATGGTTTATAGAGATATAAATCTATGTAACTCTCTTTTACCGTCTTAATAGAACTCCTTTGTTTTTCTTCCCAAACACCACTGCTCAATTCAAGAGTGCAATGAATATTGGCTTCTCTGTCATAGGATCCAAAAATGAGTAACCTACAGGAGGAAAACAAAGCAGGAGACTATTAATTACACTCGCAACAGGCAATAAAATACTTTCCTATGTACCGAGAAGTAATACTTCATTACTACTACAGTTTTGGAGAAAAGAAAGGAAAAAAACCATCAAACTTTGGTGCACCCTCTAGTGGAAATGTGACATAATGCTAAAATTAGGTGAAATCCTAGGGCAGCTAAGTCAAATAAACAGAAAGTATAGCCAGAATCAACTATATGGCAACTACACTCAGGTAAAAAATGGAACACATATTAATTTATATATAATAAGTACTATAGATCTTGAAATCAGACTTTAAAAAAAGTTTTAAGCTTCAGTAATGCACATGGTATGAATGACATCTGTAAAAATTAAACAAACACACACCAAACAGTACAAAACAAATGCTTATAAATAAACACAGATATACATGGCACATGATGCACGATAAAAAACACAACCTAAAATAACACCCTTTCGTCTGGTCAAGTATTTGTGGTAAAAGCACATCGTTTATTCAGCAATTGTGTCAGCTCACACCGGGTGTTCAAATCTGAGTAAAAGGGAGTGGATCTGAATCGGCGGAAGAGCACTGTGGTTAAGAGGACATGCCTCTGGTTACTTGAGTTTGAATCTTCCACTTAAGAGTGTGACCTCAAGCAAATTACTTAATTTCTCTACATTTAGCAATTGCTCTGCAAAATTCAGGGTAAAAATAACACTCTTACCCTGCAAAATTCAGGGTAAAAGGAGACATTCTGTGCAAGATGGTTAGCATTTTGCCGAACAAACAGTAAGTGCTCATAATACTAATTTCTATTGTCTTAAAAGAAATCTGTCAAGGAACTACGACATAACCTAGTTTTATTAATAGTAGGATCTAAATAGGAAATCTTGGGTTCAATTCTAGTACGACATAAAGCAGTTTTTACTACTGAAGGAAAAAAAATCGCGGTTGGCCATGTGTCCAATCTCTGTATAATCCTTAAAATCAGAAAAT
>PVJH01028282.1:0-27519 GCA_004026705.1 Nesogale talazaci
CCCTAAGGCTTACAAAGCTATTCATTTTCGATGAGATAAGATAGCCTCCTCTTTCTTCCAAAGAGCATCTGGTGGCTTTGAACTACTGACCTTGCAGTTACACCACCATGGAGAAATGAGTTACACAAAATCTGCAACGTTCAGGGGCTGAGCCCCGGTGGCATAAGTGGTTGAGTGCGTGACTGCGGCCTGCAGGCTTGGCGGTTCAAACCCAGCGGCGGCTCTCAGGAGCAGCACTGGGTAGCTCCCACGACCACCAGAGGGCAGTGATGCCCCTCCCAAAAACAAATTAGAAAAATAATAATATACCCTTACATGAGTGGTCATTAATTAGAAATCATTTGCAGGGTTTAAGGGAAGCGTTTCGTTATATGTTAACCAGCTAAAAAAATATTTTCTGTACATTCAAAGATAGACCCTGAGGTGACTAAACAATTGGTGGATGGCCAAGAGAGACGCTGGATCCCACATGCTTGGGTTCAAAGTTCATAGCTTAAGTTCTAGTCTGACTACTGTTCATCACAGTTTTGATGCTCTCAGTCTCGTGCTGCTTCTACAGGAAGCCGAGAGATATGAAAAGAAACCATGTCGCTTCTACAGCTTTATTAAATTCTTAACATAATACAGAGAGGGGAAATGTGGAAAACTAACACTGAGGGAAATATGGCAGAGACTATATTCTCTAAACTTACAACAGACCATCCTATTCCATGGTGGGGGGACCACCACTTTGGTTAAGTTAGAGATAAACTTCAAGTACATTATCCTGCTTAAAATATTTTCCCCCACAGATTTCTCCCTTAACAAAGTGAGAACATGATTGATTTTATTCCTACAGAAGCAGACATCTTGTTGCTAACTCTTCCCACTGTGTCATCCAACCCCTCTCAAACCTTCCCCCAACAGTGGATGGATGGACTGGGAAGGGGCTTTACCCCCACTATCCTGGATTCAAAATATTTGCCACAGCTCGAATCTTTGACTACATTCATATTGTCATTAATTTTGTCCTGACGGCTTTCAAGGTGTAGAAAGTGACCATGTTGCCTCTGTATCTCTTTGGAACTTAATACATAAAACAAAAGGGGGATTTGTGGGATACAGACAGATTATTTCCCAAGGTGTCCCCCCATGTGACATACCAAATTTAAGATGTTGCTTGTTAACACAAGGTCAATGACCATACACTTGGAGGTCAACTGCTTACAGGTTATCTGCCTGAGGATTAGCAACCAGGAGAGCAGCGGTCAGACCCTATAGTCTGTCCCACCGTAGGTGGGGCCTACTCCCTGCTGATGGGGATAGTGGACTATTCCCCTGAAGGAAAGTCCAAAGACAGAGTCAAGCCAGCTCAAGGAGGATCAAGGTTAGGCTGCTGTCTTGACATTCGAGTCTGCCCATCTTACCATATGTGCACTCCCAGCGCCTTCCCTTCCAATTGCGTGTATACCCCTAGCTCATCCCCTTCCATTGCAAGTTTGCCTATGGTACAACTCCTTCCTGTTATGATGTAATTAGGAGGGCTTCCACATCCCTGGAATATATATATGCTGTGATTGGAAATATATTCTCACTCTGACTGCTGAATTAAAAAAAAAATCCCTGAAAATGAGGATCTGATACCAAGGACTTAAATAGAAAACAAATGTTTTGAGAATGATGAGGGCAACAAATGTACCAATGAGCCTGACATAAAATAGATGGATAGATGGATTGTGATGAGTTGTATGAGCCCCCAACAACATGATTTTAAAATTTTTTCTCCCTGATTTAATGTGGACGCTGTCTCCTGAACAAGCCACTCTAGCATTCTCTGAGGCTGGCTCGCTCCGAGTGGCACAATATGTGATTTGACAACTGGATCCCACACTCCTACAGTTCTTGGCTATGAGATGTGTCCCTTGATGGGATGTTATGTTTGCTGAGCACCATGCCAGTGGACTAAGCATTCCGTGAGCCCCTGGAGAGTGGTGCTAGTGGAGGGAGGCACTAGGAGCCAGGAAAAGGAAAACCATGCCTGTAATTTAACAGATAGATTGTTTTAGGAGGAAAGACACCCAATGTAGTTGGTCACCATGAGAAGTAGTGCCACAGGGGAAGAAGGGATGTTAGTAGTCATTCCAGAGTCATTGGATATCCTTTGAAAGTAAATGTCCATGTGCGGGACCCAGGGGTAGTCTCCATCTCTACCTCTGTGACCTCTTCTTCATTCATGTGCCCATCATGCTGATGCTGGGATAACTGATCAAAAAGATTAAGTAATCCCTCCTATCCAAGTCAGTTTCCTTTTTAAAAAGTTTCATTGGCAAATATCATCCGCATAGCATACAATCCAATTGCTCAATTATACCAAGAAGCATTGTACATTACCATCATCAGTTTTTCATGTTCTAAAATGATTCAGTGATGAATACTTGCTGGTGGGTGTGAAGGAATGATACAAGCACCTTTATGCTTGGTGTCCACTCGTAAAGACCCATCCATGTGCCTCTACCCCAGAACTCTTCATCTCTGCTCTTCTAGTGCTTCCTTCCAGGTTCCTTCTCAGACAGCTGGGTCATTGTCCTTCTCCCGTGAATCTACGTTGAGTCTCACTTCTTGCAGTTTCTCTTGTCACACAAAGTAAATGACCCAGTGCACCGTGTGAAGCATTACCTAGTGCATGGGATTTCCTCTCTTCAAAGCTAGCCTAGAATATGGCCAGAAGGAAACTATCATTCATTTTCAGCTTGCTTCCTTAATGAGCGGTACCTTCTTAATAAAGCAGACTCAAGCTTTTCCCTCGTCTTTCATGTGGTCAGACAATGCCCTCACAGCAGCTGTAGGTATGAGCTATTAGGGAGACATTGTCTCCTGTTCATGCAACTTACTCACATGTTCTGTACTTCTTTGGGACTATTTCTGAATAAATCATTCCTGGGTTCTAAAAAGTTACTTTGGGGCCTATCTGACTCTATGACACGGTAGATTGAACAGACCCAGCTCATAATGAAATGTTTCAGATGCACTGTCCTCTGTTATCTCCTTGCCAAGCTTCTATCTCTATCAAAACCAAACTCAATGA
Organism: Nesogale talazaci; assembly: GCA_004026705.1. Lineage (NCBI taxonomy): Eukaryota > Metazoa > Chordata > Mammalia > Afrosoricida > Tenrecidae > Nesogale > Nesogale talazaci. The sequence goes on from PVJH01028282.1 coordinate 3,065, forward strand.
GTCTATTCTGACCCATAGGACTCCACAGGAGAGAGGAGAATTATCTCTGTGAGTTTCCAAGACTGCAACTTTTTACAAGAGTAGAAAGTCTCTTTGTCTTTGTCTCACAGAGATTGGCAGCTTCACACTGCTGACCTTGCAGCTAGCAGCCTAATGGATGGGCCCCTGTGCAAGGTTCCATAATATTCCAGGAGCTATATTTCAAAAAGCATACACTTCTCTCCTGGGGAGAGATGAGTTTGATCCAGAATCCCTCTTGCTCATCTTGTACAAACAGCAGACTCTCATCAGTGTCATTCATCTGAATGATGTTCTGTGTAATTCCCAGGAAGTCCAGATATTTTTGGACTATCTTATGACAGAAGACAAAAGGCTAACATATCCTTGAGGCAAACCCATTATCTTTGACTGTGCCTGAAATAGTCTTTCCGATTGTAATAGAAAAGAAAACATTTATCAAACCCACCGACCATGCATTGGGGTCTTATTATTCTGTTCTAGAAGAAATATCACAATCACATTTAAATTACTACTTGCTTGACCTTGTAGATTGTAGGCATTCTGTTCTGTAGGACCCATGAAGTTGCTAAAGAGAAGAATTTAAATGTAAATGTGATGAAGGCCTTCATGTAGTTTTAGTGTGAAATGGTCACACTGAGGTCCTCCCTGATGCAATATTGTTTGGGATTTACTATCTTGGTTGTGTGGGGGAGGGAGCCATTTCAGAACTAGGCCTTTCTCACTATTATAGTGGAGTGTATACCATATTTGTCAGACCATAAGGCGCACTTTTTCCCCCTAAAAGTGGGGGGAAAACAAGGGTGCATCTTATGGTCCAAAGGTGTGGTACCACAGGACATTTGTTTATGATCCCATGCACTCACTTACTATCCGCTGCTGTTTGCATGCTGTGGATTGCTGTGTATTCAGGGAAAGTCTCGCTTCCTAGAGACTCGGTGTCAGTCAGGTCACATGATCAGCACAGCATATGCCACCCCTTGTTTGTTAATAAAAGTGATGATGGTTCTTAACACCACTGTTGAGTTTATGCTGTTAAATATTACCATATTTTGCTTTATTTTGATAAATACTTTAGTATACTGGTGCTATTTGGTTCAGAATATTTTTTCTTTTTTTCCTGCTTTAAAAACTGGGTGTGGGGCTGAGCCCTGGTGGCGTACTGGTTGTGCGCGGGACTGCGGCCCACTGGGATGGAAGTTCAATTCCAGCAGTGGGGCTGGGCCTCCTACTCCCACCACCAGAGAGCAGTGATGCCCCCCCCCAAAAAAAAAACTGGGTGTGTCCAAGGGATCCGGTATTAGGTATCAAAGAACTAAAAATTACATCATTATAAATGAGGGGAGTACAGGTTGGGGACCCAAAGCCCATCAATACATGAAGCGACATCCTCTTACAGAGGGGTTGCAGGAAGGAGATGAGCCAGTCAAGGTACAGTGTAGCAACAGTGAAATATGTAACTTTCCTCTAGTTCTCAAATGCTTCCTCCCACCCACTATCATGATCCCAATTCTACCAGACAAATCCAGTGTAGACCCGGGTTGTACACTGGAGTCGGAAACATGGGTAATTTAGGATAGATAATCCCTCAGGACTATTGGTGGGAGTGGTGATACGGGGAGGGTGGAAGGATGGTGGAATAGAATGGGGAAACCAATTTCAGGGATCTACATATAACCTCCTCTCTAGGGTACAGACAACAGAGAAATGAGTAAAGGGTCTCGTTGGATCATGTATGATATGAAAAAGTAATAACAATTTGTAAATTATTAAAGGTTCATGGGGGAGGAGAGGGGGAGAGAAGGGAAATATGGGGAGCTGGTATTGGGGGCCTAAGTGGAGGGAGGATGTTTTGAGAGTGATGATGGCAACAAGTGTGTAAATGTGGCCTGCATACAATTGATGTATGTATGAACCGTGATGGAAGTTGTGTGAGCCCCCAATAAAATGATTTATATTGTAAAAAAAAAAAAAAAAAAAAGGAGGGAGAAAGAGGAGCTTATACCAGGGGCTAAAGTAGAAAATATTTGGAAATGAATATGGCAACGTGTACAAATATGCTTGATACAAATGATGTATTGAATGTTATAAGAGCTGTAAAATCCCCCCAATAAAATCATTGAAAAAAAAACAACTGGGTGTGTCTTATGGTTAAGTGTACCTTAGGGTCCAAAAAATATAGTATTATACCCCACTGGTCTTGAACCCACTGGTCTTGAACCCACTGAACTCCCAACTTGCTAATATTGCTGTGACAGTTATACATTCTAGTATTGAAAAAAATGACCCTGGGATGGGTCTATAAAACCAATGAACTCATTGTGAGATTTTTGCCCTGCACTTTATTACCTGAACCCTACGGAACTGAGTCAGTGGCTGCAGGTCTGGTTTTTATATTGAGCATAAGCCCCCAAGGATCCCTGGTCATGTGGTGGGTTAAGCATGAGTCTGCTGGCCAGTGATGTGAACCCACCAGTCATTGGACAGGATCAAGATGGGACAGTCTCCTCCAATAAATCTTTATCATCCCAGAAGCCACATGGAACCGTTCTACTCTGACCCTCTGACCAAAAGGGCCTCATGAGTCTAGAAGTGACCCAACAGCAGGGAGGTATATGGCTGCACTCCTCTGGAGGCCATGATGGCATTTAGGTCTCTGAGTCTCAGTGCCATCTCTGGCTCCTGTGTCCAACAATCCTCAAAATGTCTGGTCATAGGTCCCTGTCCTTAGACTGCAGTCACCCAAGTAAGTGACTATAGATCATTTTCTTCCAGTTTTCTATCCATCTAAATCTGTATTATGCTAACCATGAATGCATACCGTCTCAAAGTCTAACCCAGTACCACAAGATTCATGCCAGATCATGCTGATCCTCCCTCTCCAACGGTGATGAAACTCGTGCACATTGTCTACCCATTCGCTTATTTACTTGTCAACCCTAGTGGACCTATAAGGAGCCTGAGTGGCTGAAACAGTTTGCAATCAGCTGCTAATCCAATGGTTCGCAGTTTGAGCCCCCCACCCCCAGTGACTCCTTAGGGGGGGAAAGGCTTAGTGATCGCTTTCCATAAAGCTTATACCCCAGAAAACCTTATGTGGTCATTTTTCTCTATAGCACATGGCAATGCCATTTCAATGACAACTAACAATAGCAGTCTATATATTTTTTTAAAGTTGGTTCAGAACCTGTACTCCTGCTAAAAAACAAACTTACCCAGAAATGCTACTGTACTCCATAGGAGGTTCCAGCAGGCATCTTTTTAACTCGCCATGAATGTGGTGGTGGGTTGCTCCCTTCTGTAGACCAGGATTGATGGCAGGCAACGTGGTACCAGGGTGGGGCTTGTTGATGAAGCCTCGACATAATATAGAGTAAATGGAAGTGTTTAACCAGAAGCTAAGAGGCTGTGGAGATGGCTAATAGAACGCGCCCAGGCAGGACAGTGGAGGAAAGCTGAGGCCATTCTAGAAGAGCCTAGAGAGCAGGGGTCATGTCCATCTAGTTTTCTGATATGTCTCCAGGGCCCATCAGTGAGGCGGCCCAGAGCTGTGCAAATAAACAAATGAACACGGGAATAGTTGGCAAATTTACAAGTCCTATTAGCCACCTGAATGTAGGGAGGTGGCTCATATACTGGAATGTAGGTTCAAGCATCAAAAATGCTGGCCTAAATCAAATAAATATGCCAAAGATCAATTCAATGTTTTCACTGAATAATACCCAAAAGAGTTATTAAGAATTCCTTCAAAGCCCTTTCTCTTGTTCACTCCCACAAGTTTTCATTACATCCAGAAGTTCTCAGCATCCAGAAGTATCTGCAACAGAAAATTTGCTTGATAACAGCCAACCTTTTGAAGGCAAAATCTCCCCTCATCCATCCAACAGATCATCTGTGGTCATGTTTCCGTAAGCTGGATAGCTTTCTTCTTTAAATGCAACTCTTGGTGAGAAGTCAATACTCATTATACACTGGAAAAACTATGAGTGTCTTAAAGGATGGTAGGTTTAAGGGCAAGAAAGTGGCAGAGATAAGCAGACAGCCCAGCCCTCATGGTATTCTCTGTGATTCTGTAAACCTTTAACTACACCAACTAGATCTTGCTGTTTACCTGAAATACTTCACCCTCACTATGGCTACCTCTTGGGGTCCGAGGCACTGATAACTTGTACGTGTTCTCTGAGTGGAGCAGTCCGGGTAGACTAGAGGAACAAATTTCATAGACACACATATGGATATAAGGAAAGGGTTTATATACAAAAGGAATGGAACACTGAGAAAGCATTCCAACCCAGTCCAGTTCAAAATCATATCTCTGATACTAACCTATATGCCCAAAATCAGTCTATAAAGTCTTCTTCCAACTCATGAAGTCACAGGTCAGTGGGTGCAGAATCCCGGCACTGGCAGGGGTCTCCACATGGCTCCTCGCTAACAGAGCTCAGGGTCCATCAACAGCATAAGAAACTCATCACTGGCAGAAGTCTCCATGTGGCCGCCCCAGCTTCAGCGGTCTGGCTCCATCAGGGCAAAGCCATGTGGTCTCTCCGCCGGCTCCTCCAGCTTCTCGGATGCTGCCATCTTGTCTTGTCTGTGATTCATCGTCTCTGAGACTAACTCTCAACAACCAGAGAGATAGCTTCTCATCTCTACGAGGGAAATATTATGAGATTTTCCAGAAGTCTCAGGAGAAAGCCATGCCCACACAGAGGCCTCATTGGCTACTCAATGACTATCTCCAGATTAACAGGCTAGACTCCACCCCTACATCTCAATCATGAAATTAACATAAGCACATGACTGCCACACCTCTCCATTGTCTCACATTAACAAGTGGCTCTAGCACATCGGATTGTGGGCTCTGATCTGAATGGTGTGGCTTCAAGTGTTTGTAAAAGTAAAGACTTGGGCTGAGCCCCAGTGGTGTAGTGATTGTGTGTGGGACTGCAGCCCACAGGGTTGGCGGTTCAAATCCAGCAGCTCTCCAGGAGCAAGGCTGGACCTCCTACTCCCACCAGGAGCAGTGATGCCCACACACAAAAAAGTAAAGACTCAAAGAGTCAAGAAAGCAAGGGAATTGACACTGGGAGGTAGACCAGTGAAAGCCAGTGAAAAGCAGGAGTATGGGGTTACCGGTAGGACAGAAGAAATATAGTTGTTGTTGTTGTTGTTGTTGGTGTGTTGTTCTTGTTGTTGCTGCTGCTGCTATTGCTGCTGCTGCTGCTGCTAGAGTCTTTGAGTCAGTTCTGACTCTGAAACTTTATAGAACGCAGAACAAAACACTGCCGGGCCTGAGCCATCTTCAGGATCTTAGCTATATCTGAGGTATTGTGCCAGTCTGTTTCACGGAAGTCTTGCTTTGTTTTGTTTTGTTTTTCATTTTCAATGACCCTCTAATTTACCAAGCATGATATCATTTTCTAGCTATCAGCCTTTTAAAGGAACTGAAATCTCACCATCTCCACTTCTAAGGCGCTTTCTGATTGAAGGAGTGTAAGTTAAAAAGCATTGCTACTAAGATTCCACTTCTTACAAGGTTATTCCAAGCAAAATGTGCTAAGACATGGCCCTGTGATCAGTGGATCAGACAAGTTCTCTCAGTAATATACTTGTCTCAAGCAGGAATTACCATCATCTCTCTCTCTCTCTCTCTCTCTCTCTCTCGACTCTTTACAATTTTTTTAATCATTTTATCAGGGGCTCATACAACTCTTATCACATCCATATATACATCCATTGTATGCCAAGCACATTTGTACATTTGTTGCCATCATCATTCTCAAAACATTTGCCTTCCACTTAAGACCCTGGTATTAGCTCCTCATTTTCCCCCTCCTTCCCAGAGCCCCGCTCCTTCATGAACCCTTGATAATTTATAAATTATTAATATTTTCTCATATCGTACACTGTCCAATGTCTCCCCTCTCCCACTTCCCTGTTGTCCATCCCCCAGAGAGGAAGTTAAATGTAGACTCTTATAATTGGTTCCCCCGATCCACCCCACCTTTCCTCCACCCTCTCAGTATTACCACTTTCACCTCTGGTCCTGAAGGAATCATCTGTCCTGGATTCCCCATGTTTCTGGTTCCTCCTGTACCAGTCTAGCCCCAGGTCTAGCCAGATTTGTAAGGTAGAATTGGGATCATGATAATGGGGAGGAGGAAGCATTTAAGAACTAAAGGAAATTTGCATGCTTCATCATTGCTACACTGTACCCTGAATGGCTCATCTCCTCCCAGTGACCCTTCTGTAAGGGGATGTCACTTCACTTACAAATGAGTTTTGGATCCCAGTCTGTACTCCCCCTCATTTATAATGATACAATTTTTCATTCTTTGATGCCTGATACCTGATCCCTTTGACACCTCATGGTCACACAGGTTGGTGTGTGGGCTTCGTCCATGTGGGTTTTATTTAACTTTTTTTCCCCCCACATCATTGCCCTGGTGGGAGTAGGAAGCCCCAGCCTTGTTCCTGGAGAGCTGCTGCTGGATTTGAACTGCCAACACTGTGGGCCGCAGTCCCACACACTACCACTGCGCCACCAGGGCTCAGCTAGGTTTTATTGCTTCTGAGCTAGATGGTCACTTGTTTACCTTCACTCTTTTAAGACTCCAGACGCTATATCTTTTGATAGCTGTGCACCATCAGCTTTCTTCACCATATTTGCTTATGCACACATTTGTCTTCAGCGATCATATCAGGGAGGTGGGCATACAATGATATGATTTTTTATTTTTTGAAGCCTGACAACTAATCTCTTTGACACCTTGTGGTCACACAGGCTGGTGTGCTTCTTCCATATGGCCTCTGTGGCTTCTGAGCTAGATGGCTGCTTGTTTACCTTCAAACCTTTAGAGTCTTTACCATTACATGCACCTGGAACCACAACCATTAATGAGTTAGTGGCGTAATGGGTTCAGGATGGGCTGTTCATCACAAGATCGACAGGGAAAAACTACCAGCAGCTCTGGCTCTGAAGGAGAGAGATAGGGTTTCTACTCGGTAAAGAGTTACACTCTCAGAAATTCCCAAGGACAGTTCTAAGTTCTGCCCTGTCCTGTAGGCATCAACTCGATGATAGTGAGTTTGTTTTGGGGAGTCTCTTTAGAGAACCTTCAAAAATAAGAAGAACCAATCAAAACAATGGCATTCTAATTAGAAAGAGGCAAGAGAGAGATGTCATCTAACTTCAGCATTCGTATCAAAGTTCAAAATTCAAAAAACAGAAAACAACAAGTGCTGACAAAAGTGTAGAGAGATTGTCACTCTTCTATGCAGTTTTGAGACTGTAAAATGGTGAAACCACTGTGGAAAGTGGGATGGTGTTCCCTTTAAAAGTTGGCCATAAAAGTACCATATAACCCAAAAGTACCTCCACTCAATATAGTCCCTAAGCGCTATAAAAACTATGACACAACTATATATATATATATATATATATATATATATGTTCACATATACATATACACACATGCTGTGCTTATTAAGGCACTATCCATAACAGCAAAAAGGTGGAAACAAGCTAAGTGTCCTTAAATGGATGAATGGATAAAGAGACCACGATAGACAGGCACGAGGAGGACCACACAGTGTGGAGAATGGTGACGAACCTGTGAAATCTCTCAACCTGGATGAGCTTGGAGGACATTTTGCTGAGTGAGATTTGTCCATCACAAAAGCACAAACACTATGTGAGACCATTATAAAAGTCAACAAAAAAGGTTCACCTGAAAATAATTATCCTTGATGGTTATCAGGAGTGAAAGAGGCAGGGAGGAGAAACCACTGGCTATAGGACCGACATTTTTCATCTTGGGAGGAGGGAAATACCAATTAGAGAGAAGTCGGCAAAAAATTCCAGAGGCAGGGGAAGGCACTGGTAAAAGTGCAGCAGTTAGAAACAACAGAGGTAATGCTGGTAGCTACCCAAGCCTGAGACTGCGGCGATCTGTAAGGAGATGCGTGGACAGACACACAGGCCAAATGGAGAATTGCAGGAGAGAATTGAAGTATACCCATAAATACATTTAGAGTTGACTAAGAATATCAGCACATTTGCCTCACAAGACCGCTTTAAAATATTGAAGAGTGCGCTGAGCCCCAGTGGCATAGTGGTTGAGTGCAGGACTGCGGCCCAATGGCTTGGCAGTTCAAATCCAGAAGCAGCTCTCCAGGAGCAAGGCTGGGTAGCTCCCACTCCCACCAGAGGGCAGTGATGCCCCCAAAAATATATCTATATTGAAGAGCAAAGATGGATGAAGGTGCGCCTGACCTAAGCACTTCATCTTCATGAGAAAAATGGAGAATGGATAAGGGGAATCAAAGGAGGATTCATGCATTTGATTTGTGGTGTTAGGGATGGATAAGGAAAGCATTGTGGGTTCCCCAAAGCACAAACAAATCTGTCTTGGAAGTAGAACCAGAAGGTCCCTCAGACGTGAGGATAGTGAGACATCATCTTGCAAACGTTGAATGAGTTGTCAGAAGAGATCAGTGCCTGGAAAAGAACCCTTGGCTTGGTAGAGGGTCATCGAAACAGAGCAAGAACCTCAAGGAGATGGATGAACCCGGTGGCTACTACCACGAGTTTGGACGTAGCAACAAGGTGAGGATGGGGCAAGAGCAGGCATCGCACCTTGGGATGCTGTGATGCGGCCTGACTCAGAGATCCCTCAGGACAGCAGCAACAGGCACAGACACAGGAGAGTGAAGGGCACAAGAAAGAGAGAGAGTAGGTGCACTCTCACAGAGATAGATAATGTGGATTTGACAGAGGATACTTACTTTCACAGAAAATATAGTCATAAATAGGGTAGCACATACAGGGGCGCGAAGTTATGAAAACTTCTTAGCCATACCAAAATATCTTGAGGGAATGAGTTGATAGACCCAGTGCCTTATGACTTGAGTCTCACAAGACACTGATGTCAATTGGCAAAACATAGGACACAAAGACAATATTCTTTATCTTACTCCTTAGTGACTGGGATCTTTAAGACACTTGAGCAGCCATGTAGGGGCAAATACTTGTCTTTCCCTGCCTGGAGGAAAGAAATGTGACCAAAAAAAAACCAGACAGACACAGGCAAACTGTCCAGCAGACCACAGCAACATCAATTCCCACCACCCTAGCACCAGAAGAACTAAGAGGTGCCCAGCTATCACTACCAACTGCTCCAAAAGGAATCACAGCAGAAGATCTTGGATGGTATAGAACAAAAATGTGGGGGGAAACCTCAAAATCATTTTTTAAATAAAATAAAATCTCAGGCTTGCTAATCAGATAGAGACTAGTGGAACCCCTGAGAGTATTGAATTATGACTATCAGCCACCTCTTAAGTCTGAAACAGAACTCTGCATCCAGACACAATTTTCAGTGACAGATAGGTCTGCAAGAGGAACCAAAACACTAATGAGGGACACACACCTTAGACTTGTCAACCCTCTCAGATCAAAAGGAAAGCCTTCAGAATTCATAAAGGCTAGGAAAGAAATCTGAATGGAAACAGGAAACACGAGAAGAGTGCGGGGATTTGCCATCAATGAGATGAGACAACACGTGTAGGAACTGCTGAATAGAAGACAGAGCTGCTTGACAAACCTTCACCTAATTCACAAAAAAACTTAAAGAAGCGGCTGAGCCCTGGTGGCCTAAGTGGGTGAGTGCAGGACTGTGGCCCGCGGGTTTGGTGGTTCATATCCAGCGGTGGCTCTCAGGAGCAGCACTGGGTAGCTTCCACAACCAGCAGAGGGCAGTGATGCCCCCCCCAAAAAAAAAAAACTTAAACAAGCAGCCCCAACAAAAACGGTGGCTGCAGATGGGATTGGTTGGGCCATTCAATTCAAGGGAGAGGGTTCAACTCCGAAACTTTGGAGCAAATGCTTTTTGGGTTCCCTAAAGAATCATCTTGATAGATTTTCTCAAAGGACAGAGGACAATCACATAGAGCTGATTATGAAGAAGAAGAAAAAAGTTTTAATTGAAAATAGCATTGATGGGCTGAGCCCCGGTGGCTTAGTGGTTGTGTGCGGGACTGCGGTCCACTGGGATGGAGGTTCGATTCCAGCTCCATGGCGGAGCAAAGGCTGGGCCTCCTACTCCCACCACCTGAGGGCAGCGATGCCCCCAAAAAACAAGAAAAAGAAAACTGCATTGGTTGGGGGAAAGGCCAGGAAAGCCACACCTTAGGATGCATCCGCTCATTCTTAGAGGGTAGCAAGGACTGGTCTATGAGAATGTCATTGGGAACCTTGACCCAACCACCCTATAATTTGGACCTTGACCCTCCTGATCTCTTTATTCCCCCAGTACAAAGAACATTTAAAGGGAGCAGGATTTGAGTGCCTCAGAGATGCTAAAACTGCCATTTGCATTCTGTATTAATTGAAACATGCCGAATGCTTTGAGAAAGGGCTAGAAAAATCAAGGGAAGCAGCACATTCAGAAGTGGAGTATTCATCTAAAAATAATAGCTGGTCCCGGGTACATGGCCCACGGAGCGGGAGACATAAGGTGTGTTACTCTGTGTAGACTAGAGAAACCAATCCAGAGAGACTCCTTTGTGTATAAGAAAGTGCTTTATATAGCAAATATATATTGCTTTATATAGTAAGTATATATATATAGCAAGTGAATATTGAGAAAACATGCCAGCCCAGTCCAGATCAAGTCCATAAGTCTGATATGAGCTCATATGTCCAATACCAATCTATAAACTCCTCTTCAGCCTCATGGAACAAATGCATTGATGCTGAATCTAAGAATCACAGGTCAACAGGTGGAAAGTCTTGTGGATCCAATGGCGGTGTAACCATCTCAGTGCTGAAAGGAGTCTCCATGTGGCTCCTCCAGCTCCAGGACTCTGGCCACCATCAGCCTGTCTCCATGAAACTTGTCAACTGCAATGTCTCCCAGCAAGTCAGCCTGTGTCCCACCTCGAATGAGCTATTTATCTCCTTGGTGCCTCCAAATGAGGTCCTAAAGCTGCCACCTGATTAAGAAGCTAAACTCCACCCCCTCACTCTTTTTTTTTTTTAATTTTATTGGGGGCTCTTACAGCTACTACAACATTCAGTACATCATTTGTATCAAGCACATTTGCACACATATTTCCACATACATTTCCCAATATTTTCCACCTGAGCCCTTGATACAAGCCCCTCACTCTTACTCCTCTCAAACTGAGAACAGTAAACTATCACGTCAGGTGTGAGGCTGCGGTCTCTCCAGAGATCTGAGTGGGAGTAGGGGTAAGGAGGACCAGGATAGAGAGATTGATAAGTTAACTACCCTCTCAGAATGTCTCTTCCATCTCAGAATGTCTCTTTCTTGCAAATCAATACCTTCACCAGGGCCAGCACCAGTAACCCGGACAGTATCAGCACCAGGGAATCCACAGGAGCACCCACCATGGGCCTTGTCCAATAGTGTCAAACCACCCATAGGAGACAGATCACCTATTCCTCCCCCAAAGCCCTCCAGAGTTGATTGCAGTGCTGTCTTTAGTCACCACGGGAATTATTTCACTATCATATGTGGGTTGCTGGTAGCTTCTGACTGGGGAACAGAAGCTACAAATTAGACTTGATGGGTAGCATTCACTGGAACAATACTTTTCTGTATGTATTGATATTTCCAATAGGCTTCTACATCAATTAAATTGAAGATCAACCTCCAAAACTACTGAGCAATACAGTAGTTGGGTCATCATTTGTAATTTATGTCTTATCTATTTCCTTTATAATAGTAAGACGTCTGTTGGGTGGTCAAGTTTGTTAACCAGGCGGATGAATAGCTCACTTGTTGGACTTTTTTAATTTTTATTTTGCTATTTTTATTTCAGAACGTGAGAAAAACAAAAGGCAGTCCTCTCCCAAGAAGACATTTAGACAAAACTGGTATTTAAATGCTTTGATTCGTTCTCACTATGCTTTGAAAATGATGATACTGGCATATGTGTAAATGTACTTGACACATTGAAGAAATGTATGGATTGTGATAAGAGATGTAGAGCCCTCCCATCAAAGGATTTTTTTTAATTGCCAAAGAAATTGATCCAAGTAGGTGGTTTTGCACCATTGGGTCTGTAAGAAGACTGGAAAGTCTGAGAAATAACTAAAGAGTTATTTAATGTTGTGTACAGTTCCACTTCCATGTGATTGTTTCCAAGGAGGAAAATATTAAAGGGAAAATGGCAGACTCAAGAAAAAGATGATGGAGGGCTGAGCCTCGGTGGTGTAAGTGGTTGAGTGCGGGACTGCGGCCCGCGGGCTTGGCGGTTCAAATCCAGCCGCAGCTCTCAGGAGCAGCGCTGGGTAGCTCCCACGACCACCAGAGGGCAGTGATGCCCCCCCAAAACAAACAAACAAACAAACAAAGATGATGGCAGTACATGTGCAAAAGTGCTTGACACCATGGATGAATGCATGGATTGTGATAAGAGATATAAGAGCCCCCAATAAAAATGTTTAATTTTTTTAAAAGAAAGTAAGTGTATCAGTGACTGATGCTGTGTAGCCAAGTAACCCAAACTTAGCTTTAGAAAACAGAAACCTGGGTGAGCAGAGAATCTGAAGTCTTCTGGGCTGGCTCCTATGTTCCAGGTTACCTCAGGGTGGTGGTAGGATTCCATTCCTGGCAGCCCTAAAGCGTAGATCTTCCGCTAGTTGTCAGTCCAGGTTCCTCTTAGCTACTAGAGGCTACTGTCAACTCTTTCCACATGGGCCTCCCCTCACCCCATCATGTAAAATCCCCTCAAAAGCTCTCAATCGCTCAGTTCCTCTTCTGCCACCATCTGGAGAAAACTTTTAAAAGGCTCGTGGGAGAGCTGAGCCCCGGTGGCATAAGTGGTCGAGTGCGGGACAGTGGCCCGCGGGCTTGGCGGTTCAAATCCAGCAGCGGCTCTCAGGAGCAGCACTGGGGAGCGCCCATGACCACCAGAGGCAGTGATGCCCGCAAAAAAAAAAAAAAGAAAAGAAAGAGGCTCATGGGATTAGACCAGGCCTACCAGACAAACTCATTGCTTAAGATCAACTAATCACCCACTTTACTTATATCTGCAAACTAAAAAATCAGGAGACAATACAATGATGTCCCTCAATCCTGCCTGCACAGTAGAGGACTGGAGTCTGAACCGAGCAGCTGCTGTTCAGCCTTAGACACTGAGGTGGGGATGTGGGACTAGATTCTGACTTGTAGCAGCCCTGGAGGACGGGGAAGAACTGCCCCTGGGGGTTTCTGGACCAGAGTAGAAAGCTCCATCTTTCCGCCATGGGGCTGATGGTGGTTGCAAACCCGTGGTTGCTTAGCAGACCCTGTATGACCCTGTACGTCCCTGAGACCTCCAAACAGTAGAATGGAGGGACACGTTGGTTTGGGCTGCAACAAACTTTTTTCTCTCCTCTCGACCAAGAAATGAGCACCTGGAGGAATAATGCTTTGGGAGAAGGGCAGGGAGATTGGGAGGAAGTGGGGCGCTAAGAACAATGAGCCTAAGGGTGAAGGAGAGCTTCTAAAATTGATTGTGGTGTGATTGTGCAACTCTTAATCTGAATGAACAGTTAAATTGTATGGTCTGTGAATGATATTCCAATAAAATCAGTGCATAAAGAAGACAGCAAGAAATTAGTCAAGACACAGCCCTGCTCTGTAGAAAGTGGCATTTGACCATGACCCTGGTTACACACAAACAGTTCAAATTCCTTTTTGATAAACTTGGATCTGATGGGTTCACCCTCCCCAAAGCCCTTCATCATCCCATATTTACTTGGACCAGACCGGAACATTTTCCCTGAGTGATGAACGCTGCTTCCTGCCCACACTCTCTGGAAAGTGGGCCATTTACAGAAATCTGGCCAAGAGAAAGTGAGTTGGCAACAGGAGCAGGACAGACTGTACCCCCCCCACCCCACCCCAAGACTCGAGAGGTGGATCCCGATGGAGGGAAAGGAGCCTCGTCTTGGGTTGTTGCTTTTGGGTGGGGCCAGCGAGTCACCCCATCCCCTCTGCTGCCAACGCACTCCTGGCCACCCCTCGCTGGGTAGGCAGCCACCTGCTATCCCTGACTCAGGAGCCCTGCTTCCCTGACCGGGAAGCCATGGACACAGCGGCTGCCAGCAGTCAGCGGGCCACACTGCCACGTGGGGAGAGTGATAGATGGTGCATTCATGTGGACAGTGGCGGCCCCATAAAGAGCTCCAGTAGATGTCACCATCAAAGTCAGTCATCTGCACATGGTGCCCTTCAGGTGCTGGACTCGTGGTCCCACTCAGTTTACTCTCCCCCTCAGAACCTTCAGCCAGAACCCTCAGCCGCCATTCTTCTCCACCGCCAATGGTGCCCTTTCTCGCAGAAGGTCTCCTGGTCTGCCCGCTCCCCCATAACCCTCCTCTCCCATCTTGGCCTGTCCTATGTCCTCTTCCTCCTTGGCACAGACAAAGAGGATCGGACGGGTTCACCCACCCCGAAGCACTTCAGCTCTTCAAGGCTGGCCCCTCTGCCTTGGCCATGGCTCCCTCGGCAGCATCTCACTCCAGATACATTCTAGACACGCAGATTCTGACTTCTGCAGTCCTGGAGCTTTAAAGATGCCATGAGCCATGTGAGGCTTCTGGGGCACTTTCCCCTTCTCCAGGTAACTCATGTCCTACTAGGTCTCAGCCCAACTTCCCCCCTTCAGGGAAACACACACACACACACACACACACACACACACACACACGACTCATTCCCAGGAACATCTATCTCTGCCTAGAACTTAAATGAACTCCTTGGGAGTTGTCATCTCCGTTGCAAAGCCATTCTCTACACAAAGGAGGGTGTGCTTAAGTCGTGGTGCGGGAGGAACGAAGGGCTGGGGACAGCACAGCTATTGCTACCCCCTCTGTGTCCACACATAAGTCTGCTCTCAGCCACACTGGGTATCCACCCCCAGAGCTGGCTGGGAAACCCCAAGCATAGGACTCAGAGAACCACAGGGGATGGGAGACATCCCATCATCCCTGACCCTGTGGGGAAATAGATAGGGCTCTTGCGGCTTTTCAGTTAAACCAATCCAAGAAATCCACCCACCCACAAATGCTCTGATCTTGGAACCAGGATGCTCTTGAATTCTCTCCCAACTCTCAGATTCCTTCCCGGGGCCAACTCCAGGCTCTGCTCAGCCCATGCACACCCCCTCCCCCATGCCAGCCTAGACAGAGAAGGGTAGCTCCCTGCTGGAACTTGTGTTCCACAGAGCAGATTTGATCCACTGGTGCCGACTATTGGTTCTGGATCTCACCCTGCTGACCTCAGACAAGCTGGTTCTGTTTAGGGCTTGATTTGTCAGACAATTTCGAGTTTTTCTTCCTGCCAGGAATGGTTCCATCAAGGGGAAATGAGCCTTCTCTGAGGTTGGTATGAGTGGGCTGAGGTTGGTATGAGTGTCCATGTCTCAGCTCCACGGAGGAGGAAGGAGGCACAGCGAACACCACAGACTGGGGAGGGTCTGTGGCCAAGACCGTGAGTCAGCTCCCAGAGCAGCACAGGGCAGGCCGACCCTTGTGGAGGGAAGAGCACGCTGGAAAACAAGGACTCGGCCTGCTTCAGGGAATGGAATGGGCAGAGGTAGAGAGAAACACGGCCGTCCAGTTCTGGGAGAGGACACATTTTGGACCCTCGGGGACTTAAAAGCAGGTGTCCCTCTGTGATGGTGGCTTGCATCCCTACCAGGCTGCATTCCTCATTTCCTCGGGGAACAATTATTCTCCGCCTCTCTGCTCCAGGAGCTGTGAGCAGTACTGTGAGGCTAAATTCCCTCTCCAGCCTCTACTTTATAATCTCCTGCTGTCTCTTCTCTTCTCCAGGCCTGTTATTTATTTACTTATCTATTTGCTTATATCATTTGGGGGGGGGGGGAAGCTCATACATCTCTTATCACTATCCATATATCCATCCATTGCATCAAGCACATTTGTACATTTGTTGCCATCATCGTTCTAGAAACATTTTCTTTCTATTTGAACCCTTGGTATCAGCTCTTCAATGCCCCCCCCCCCATCTCTCTCTGGCCTGTTGTTATAATAGGGATTTAAAAAGCAACAGGATGATTTTGAGACTAGCTAGTCACTGAGGCTTAACTCATACCCGTGATCCCAAACTCCAGAAGAGAACCCCATTCCCTATCCCAAGCTCCCCACAAAATGGGAATGACACCAGGACTTCCAGGACTTTCCTCTCCCTAAGCATACAGTAGTACATGGCCAGGCTCTGCCCTGGACCCTGACCTGTAGTGATGACCCGTGCTTCTTCCCAGCCCAAGCTTCCTTGCAAAGATCATCTGCTCCTATTTCAGCTGCCTGTGCCTGAGTGCCCTTACTGTCCTAGAGTGGTGGGAGAAGGACAATGGGCATGCTTGGGGTAGGGGTGCGAAGTAGGACACACAGGCAGGATGAAGGGGTTGCCTACCAGATCAGGCATCAACCCAGTGGCTAATGCTAGGAGCCAGAGCAGTGTCATGAGTCACCATGAAGAGTCAAAGGTCAGACTACAAGGCCTGGGTCAGATATCAGTCCAAAGCTGAGTCCAGACCACAGATGGGGACAAAGTACCTTGCTGGTCAGAAGTAAGGCAGTAGGGAGCAAATAGATCCTCAGACATGTAAACATACATTTTCCCAAGCCTGAGCACTGTGCCTCACATGGAGCAGGCCATGAGGCAGTGCTATAGGCCCTTTCTGACAGATATCTGTCCAGTTACACAACTGTAACTCTAGTCATGCCAAGGTAACTGATCACTAAAAGAGGATGGGGTGGAGTTTAGCCTGTCCATCAGGTCACAGCCTGAGGGTGACTCCTTGTGGGCACCTTCGAACAGGAGGATCCTGGGGCCCCCTCCCCTCCACCCCACCCCTCCCTCTCTCTCTACCTTCACCTTCTTGATGGCTAACAATGGTTGCAGCCATAGCCCTGGAGATGTATCCACCCCCATTGGATCCACATGACTTTGCACCCACCAGCCTGAGATCTTTCTGCATTCTGCATCCTTGCATGAAGCTGGGTGACTTTGAAGAGAGACTTATCAGACTTATGACCTTGAGTTGGAGTGAGCGTGGACGTTTCAGATTCTGATTTACTTCTTGATAGAAAACTCTTTCTCACACATAGATGAGTGTCCATGTATTTGTCTCTCTAGATAAGCTGACCTAACACAGTCATGGAACTAGACAGAGACATAAGCAATCAGCCAAGATTCACCCACCACACTGTGCTCACTTCTTGACAGCCTTGCTAGGACAGACCATTCAGTCACACAAACCCAGGAACCACCTTCCCAAAGTGTCCCCAAGGTGATCTCTATGCAACTGTCCCCAAAGTGTCCCCAAGGCTGGGTCTCAACCATGGTCTGCTGAGCACCCAGTAACCACCAAAAGCCAAATTGTTCAATGCTGACACCACTTACAATAGGGTTAGAGTAGCTCTATAAAAATTGCAGGGTTTTTTCAGTATTTATTCTCTTGATTATAAAGTTATTTAAATTTCTAAAAAATCTGACATTCAAGGAAGCTTCAAAATACACGGGGAAAATAATGAGCTAAATCTCCTGGCTTTAACTTAATCATATACACAAGTGTATTTAACAAAACTGCATCGATTCTGAGTCTTCCATGGAAACAGCTGTGTTTGCCCAAACTTTCATTTTCTTACAGTGAGGTCTGCATCTTCAGAGTTCAAGTATTTGAGGATTTCATTTTGAACAAATGAACAAATCAGATATTCCGAAAGAAAAACAAAACAACTTTCTAACCTAGGCTGAGGGTTAAAAGTTGAAGTCGGAATTTAATAGACAATTTCAAAGGGAAGCTCAGGAAGGCAAAGGCAAATATTATAATGAAATGTGTAAAGACCTAGACTTAAAAAAAACCAAAAGAACTCAAGAAAAAAAAACTAAGCCTTGGCTTGCAATCGTGTAAGATTCTATGCGCGGAATATTGAATCATGTGGAAGCGTCCAGGGAAGATGGAAACAATACACAGAGTCACTGTACGCAAACAAACAAACAAAGGCTAGTTGATATTCCAGCATTTCAGGAGGTAACATAGGAGCAAGAGCCAAGGGCATTGAAAGAGAAAATTCAAGTGGCACCGCAGGCATTAGCCAAAAACAAGGCTTCAGGAAGCGATGGAATACCAGCTGAAACGTTTCCCCAAGTTGATGAAGCACTAGAAGCATTCCCTCATCTACGCCAAGAAATTTGGGAAGCAGATACGTGGCCGACGGACTGGAAGAGATCCCTATCTGCACCCATTCCAAAGAAAGAGGACTCAACAGAGAGCTCAAACTACAGAACAACGTTGACGTGGCACACAGTCGGTTTTTGATGACAATCACCCAACAATGAACGCAGTAGAACATTAGTGGGAACTGCGGTAAGTTCAAATCCAATTCAGAAGAGGATGTGGGACAAGGGGTGTCATGACTGGTGTCAGATGGGTCTTGGCAGAGAACAAAGCATCCCACAAAGATGTTTTCTTGCACGCACAGGCATTTGACAGTGTGCGTCGCACACAGTAGCCTTGAGAAAAGTGGGAATTCCACAACACTCTGTGGTGCTCAGGAGGACCTTGCCCATGACTCAAAGGCAGGGGTGGGAGCACGAGGGGATGCTGTGGGGTCTAACAATCGGGAAAGGTGTTGGAGCTTCTCGTCGCACTTCTTCCATCTGTATGCCGTTATAATCATCTATGAAGGAGAGTGTGGCATCAAAATCAGAGGACGGCTTCTTAACCACCTGCAATATGCAGATGACACAACCTTGCTTCCTGAAAGTGGGAAGGACTTGAAGCACTTCCTGATGAAGATCAAGGATTGAAGCTTCCAAGAGTAAAATCCTCACAACTGGACCAACAGATGGCATCGTGGTAAATGATATTGGACAGAGACCTTCCCAGTCCTGACATGGGAAGACTCATTCACATACAAACCCTTCTCTCTGTCTCCCTCAAAAGAGTTGGTGGATGTTTTAAGGAGCGTGCTGGTAGTTGAGGAATGGCTCTGAGTAACTCTTGGCAAAACTTGTAATCATTTTAGCTTCTGTAGCAGAAAAGACACAATTGGGACTTAAATGAGGAGAAGGAAACAGTTGCTGTCCTTGTGCCTTCAGGGTAAAGGAGAGAGAGAGAGAGAGAGAGAGAGAGAGAGAGAGAGAGAGAGAGAGAGAGAGAGAGACACCATGTGAGAGGGAGCAGAAAAAGATGGCTTTCTTTCTCATATAGGCAAGGTCTCTCTGCCTTTAGAGGCTAGAAGGGCTGGAGGTTGTTGAAGGTAAGAACATAGCTCATGAAACCTTTCATCACATTTCCTCCAGAGGTCTTGGCCTCACCTACAGTGAGTACAGAATTTTAAGGGATTTGAGACCACATGGAGTGGGAAAAAGAAGACTTGATGGGGCGATAAAGGAACAGGAGAAGGGCAAGGAGAAGTCATTTCCTAGAGAAGAGAGTCTGAGGCTCTAGCAAAGGGAGCACAGTGGTAATGGTGGTGGTGGTGGTGGTGGTGGTGGTGATGATGGAGGTGGTGGTGGAGGTGGTGGTGGTGGTGGTGTGGTGATGCTGGTGGTGGCCGTGTGGCAGTAGTAGTAATGATGGTGATGGTGGTAGTGATAACAGATTTGAGGATGATGGCAGGGATGCTGGTAGTGTGGATGGTGCGGTTATGACAGCAGTGGTGGTGGTGATGAAGTGGGGATGGCTATGTGGTGATGATGAGGACAGAGCTGGTGATGGAATGGATGGTCATGACAGTATGTAGTATGAGTAGTGGAGAGTGGCAGTGACAGCTTTGGTATATTATGATGACAAGAGAGTTGGTGATGGTGGTGATGATGGTGGTGGTGGTAATGGTAGTGATGAAAATGTTGATAGTGACAGCATTACTTATGAGAAATAATGGTGGTATTAGTGATGGCTGAACTAGTCGTGATGATGACCGTAGTTTTGAAGTACCTCAAGGCCTTGGAATACCTCCTAAGTCATCACAGAGGGGTGAATTTTGTCCGTATGGATTTCATTGTTCCACTCCTTTGAAAATGTACAATGCATTTGAGGTTATATAAACCTTTGAGAAGTCAACCCAAGCTGTATCCCCTCTCCCCAGGAAAAGGCACGCAGACGAGTTTTTGCTCCGTTTCCAGGAGCTTGATGACCTTGGGAACTCTTTAGAACAAACTCCCAAAGAGAAGGTTCGTGGCGTGTTTCTCATCCCAAACAAGCCAGGCTGCCCTCTGAAGTGTGATTCGTGTGGATTTCCTGTGCCGGCAAACACTAAGTTGCATGACCTAGAGTCATACTTCCAATTCAGGATAGCACAGCTGTAAATGTGGAGAGGAGCTCTTAATGAAGCATAAATATTTTGAAATATTTTGTCATCTAGTTTCATTTAGTTTGGATATTCTCAAAGGTGGGGGTGGGAGGGAACACTGGATCAAAATTTGAAAGACCTGGAATTCTCTTCCTTAGGCCCACCATGTGGCGCCACCTGGTCTGCTGTATAGAAGCCTGGCGGCAGAGGACTCAGTGCTGGGTTGCTAACAGAAAGGTTGGCAGTTGTAACCCACAAGCTGCTCCTGAGAAGAGAGACAAGCCATTCTGCTCCCATAAAGATGACAGACTCGGAACCCCAATGGAATCCTTCTACCGTGTCCCCGAGGAGCACTGGGTGTCTGAGTCCACTTGATGGCAGTGGGTTTGGACCTCCCAGTGGGCCTCTGTCCCTATCTGTGGGACGAAGCAGCCTCCCTGACTGCTTCCCAAGAACAGGAGGATTCGACTACGTGGACAAGGTGCACCGAGGTCACATGTTGGGGCATTATCCATGCTGGCACCTGCTGAGAGATGACCATGTGCCCAATGTCAGATGTGCAGAAGGGAGACCCTGTAGAGATGCCACCCTGGTGGCCACGTCCTCACGGGGGATCCCCTCACCATTGAGAGGCCATCACTCACCTGCGAGGGCCTGCCTGGTCATCCAGCCCAACGTTCCTGCCACCCGGTGCCCTCGACCCTACCCAGGATCTTGCTTCTTGCCTGGCTCTTGCTGGAAATGTAAATAATTACCTGCTGCCAGATTCTCACGGCACTCTAATGTGACTGTGAAATTAAAAGACTAAATTTGTGCTTCTGGTCAACCCCACAGCCTGGTAAGATTTTTGAGAACAAGGAAGTAAATTTAGCTCTGAAGCCCTCTGCTTCAATCACCACTCTGAACACACACACACACACACACACACACATGCACACACATGTGTGTCGTGTGCCACATGAATGACTCATGTGTAGTTGTCTGCAAATGGCTGGTTTCGGCACGTCTTACTTTTTCCCAAGCTGTCCCTGGAGAAAGGCAAGGACGACTTGGGGGTGAGGGGTTCTGAGAACACTGCTTGTGTCGACGCTGCGTGCGAGCCAAGGAAAATCTGAATGCGGCACTCCTCTTCCTACATGGCCTCTGCATTCCGAAAGCCATAAATCTGAGCGCAAAGCCCCAGCCGCCCAGAACGATCCCACATGACTTCCTGAGCCTGAGAACGCTGGGGAGGGTTGCTCCACACTGAACCGATTGAGGCTCCTCTGCCTGAGTGCATGTGGGCAGGAAAGGCAATGCATTACTTAATTTCAGCCAAGGCCGGGAGCCAACTGAACTTGCAACCCAAATATAGAAAGTTCTTCTTCTAATGGTGTGCCGGGTCCCATCTCTGTTATCCATTAGTCTTTGAAGTGTCCAAGGTTGTAGGGTGCGTATCTGGACTCCGTGTTCCCACAGACGGCACAGATAATGGGAAGCAGTTCGAGATTCAGTGACATGGTCTTGGCATCTTCCGTATGGACGCTGTGCGGAGCAAGGAGGTGGGCTCAGCCCAACCCCTTGGGAAGTGCTCGGGACAGTGCTCTAGACAGTGCCCATCTTCAGTCCAGGTGGGAACTCTTGGGGTCCTGTGATACCTTCTAAGTTGCCCTCTCTCACCCTTTTTCATCCCAGTGTCCACGAGCAGTCCCGAACTTTTCAGAACAACGGACTGTCCTGAATGACCAGTGTAGACCCTTGAGAGATGATGGCGCCAGGTGCTGTGGGCAGGAACAATGTCTATAGTGAGAGGCTGTGATGAGAAGTGAGGGTTCCCTGTTTAAGTCCCAAGGCCAGTTTTCTCCTCTCGGCAAGTCAGGTAAAACAAAGTAGAAAGGAAACTTCTAGCTCCCAAATAGGGTTTAAGGTCCACAGAAGGGGGCTCTCTGGACTTCATTGATAGGGCTTGATGTTTCATAACTGGCCTCCCCTCCATGCAGCCCACACATACACATGCACAAATCCCTGCTCAGTCCCATAGCCAGGGACTGAACGCTGCATGCTGGGCACGACAGGGTGAAACTGACTCCAGAAGGCAATTTTCAAAGTTTCAAGCCACCTCCACCCCATTCCACCCACTCGAACCCCACCCCCACGAACCTCAACCCAGTGCTGGACACCCAGTGCTTTGGAAACTTCATACAGATTGGCTTGACAGTCCCCAGGCTCTGCACTAGACACGCCCCTGCAGACCCCAGAAGAGCCCGGTTGGCCTTGCCCTCGGGGCTTTACAACATATTGGAGAAGCTAATTTCAACGACTTTAGAATTACAAGGTTTTAAACAAATGACTTCAGGTCTCCAGCTCCCGCTTCGCCGACAAATGAGAGGAGAGTTGCTCTTCGAGCTGCTGCAGCTGTTGTGTAGTGGGTGCTATTATGACATGATAGGTTGGCCCAGGAGACAGTGCAACACTTGCAGGAGAAGGAGCAGACACTGACTGCAGCATCCCAGCAAAGCCCCAAGTCACAAGTTCTTTGCAGGTCACCTGGGACATGTGCTACTGTCAACACCCCAAAAGTCCTGGGAGGTGTCGAGCTTCCATCTCTGTCGCTGAGGTGCAAGACATGGCGGCGACGAGTCTTTGGCTTCAGAAGACAGGTCTCAACACACCCCTGACCACTGGATCCCTAAAGCTCCACTAAAGTCTATGTCCCCAAGTCTTTCAAGTTTTCTCCCTAACTCGGAGGTACACATTCTACACCGAGGCTTCCAGCAGCCTGACGGCCTCTTGCTCACCTTGCTCAGCCAACACCATGCTGGTATCTCAGTCTGTGGGATGCCCAGCTGGTCCAGGCTTTTCAGGAGTTAACATGACAGAAGGAAGGGATGGCCCTGAGGCTAAACTGTACATGTAGATTGCAAACTGCTTCTAGTTCGCCCTTCTAATAGAAATAACAAAGTGTGTAAAGCACCCATTCACCATCTTGTTCATCTACTCTGACGACAAGACCTCATCCAGCACCATAGAGCTGCTGCCTGAGTGTCAGAAGATACTCCCAGGATCCACCAGTTTCTCCAGGGGCCAGAATAGTGAATTAACTGGAGACTCAGTCAGGCACCACTCCTCCCTCTTACCAGGCTGTGGGCTGCCTCCTGGGGACACTGGAGGCTCCATCAGGGTGTCCTGGCCTTCCTTGAACCTTCTATTGACTTCTTTCTCTGAAAGCAGGTCAACTCTGCGTGTGCAGTGGGACGGAGACAATGTGGTTCGAGAAGGAACAGGACAGGAGAGGGAATCACAGCAGGGGCAGCCCCACGGTGCAGGGAGCCCTCAGGGGGGGCACCCAGGTGGCAGACACACATTGTGCCCCCATGGAAACCTCCACATGGCCTCATGTGTCAACCAAGAACCCAACCTGTTGTCATCAGAGTCGCTTCGGATCCCAGCACCCTCTAGGGTTCCACAAACCACGATACCACCAAAATGCCACAAGTCCCTGCAAGCATTGTCTACCTGACGGTAATCGGGGCATAAACACGGAGGTTCTAGCCTGGAAAAGAGGACCCAATTTGACAGAGGCAGCGTCTACCAAAAGTAAGATGACCAAATATTTGTCCTGCGGTGTTTTAAAAATTAAAATAAATATGCTACAATACTGTTTCTGAGTTCTATGAAAAATTTTGTTGCTCCATATAGGCCAAATTTTTAATCAAGAACCTCCGGCAACACCCCCCACCCCTCCGGGTCAATGGTGCCCCGTTTAAGATCTGGTCACTTTAAGGGCAACCCCTGGGGACCCCTTCCCCAGGCCCAGGGGGACATGGGAGAGTGAAAGGCACCGGAGACCTGGCAGCCTGGAGAAATTGGATGAGCTGCTCCCAGTTTGGTGGAAGTCTCCCCAGCAGTCAGCTAGGGGTGCGGCCAGTGTGGGGACAGAGGAGTGTGGAGGAATGAGAGGCCTGGGACTGAGTTGGGGGTGGGTGGAGGGGGAGAAGACGTCTGACTTGTCCTTGGGCTATTTCACATCGAAGTGCCAACCCCACGCCCACGGCTCCTCTGAGCCATTCAATTCCCCCTCCCTACCGTCTCCCTGTGCCCCCACCTCCCTTCAGCA
>PVJH01028283.1:0-27492 GCA_004026705.1 Nesogale talazaci
TTTCCATTGATTTTAGTTCACTTGTTGTTTTCTTGGCTTTGGGTTGGTTTTCCTCTCTCCCCCACTCATTTCTCCCACCTCCCCTTCTCCCACATGGCCTCAGAACCATTGGTCCTGTTCTTTTCATTTCCAAATTGCTTATCCCATGTATCTTATGTAGATGATCATGAAGAGACATTAATAAGGGTCAAACCAGGCAAAGTCAAACAAACAACAAAAGCGATAACACACAAATATAATCAACTGATCTTAGGCAAAGGAGCAAATGTAATTCAAGACTCTGTATGGAATACAGACTATATAATTCTGTATAGTAAATATGAACTAATCAATAGAGACATAAAGCAGATGGGTGGTTGCCTGGGCTTAGCAGAAGCTAGAGGAATCAAGATAGTTATTAAGGGGACCCAGGGAAGGCCTATAAAGTGGCGCAAGGTAACTATTGAGGTTAAAGAGTAAAGCTATTTGATTGTGGTGGTAATTTCACAGATGCATGCTTTGTTCAAAACATGCCATGTTGTGTTCTTTGAAAAAGACAGCTTAGTGAACAGGCAGTGCAAGGTCATGAATGAGATTCTCTCTCTCTCCAAGAGAGAGCTTTATATCAAAGAGCAATTGTATATTGAGAAATGATCATCACCTGGTCCAGATCAAGTCCATAAGTCTGATATTAACCCATATGTTTGATACTAGTCCCTCCATAAATTCTTCTTCAGACTCAGCTATTCTTATGCCAAATGCAGGAAGATTACAGGTCGGTGGGTGAAAAGTCTTGTGGATCCAGTGGCCTTGGAAGCATCTCAGTGCTTCATGCGGTTTCAGCTTTTTGAGTGTGACTCCTCTGCATGACGAAGGTGAAGCAGAGAGAGAGAGAGAGAGAGAGAGAGAGAGAGAGAGAGAGAGAGAGAGAGAGAGTGAAGCCGCCTCCAAGGAGAAAGAGAGGAAGTGCACACAAGGCTATTCCATAAGGACACATCCATCATCAGGCTGTGACCTGATTAACAGGCTAGCAACAGTCTAGGTTAAGAGTGTCCTTAAATTGAATATATAGGCAAGACATAACAGGTGCAGATTGTTCTTATTTAGCTTAACTTTAGTGCAAGAAGCAGCCCTGGTTTCCTAGTGGTTAAACACTGGGCTGGTAACAAGAAAGAAAAGTGACAGTTAGCTTCCCTTAAGATGTCTAGACTCAGAAACCCTATGGAGTAACTCTGCTTGGTCCTCTGAGGTTACTATGTGTGGGAAATAAGGGTGTTGCTTTGAGTTAATATACGAAGAAGCTGTATGTGCAGCTAGTGAAGATGACTCTGACTTTGGTGCAAGGAGAGGTTGTTTATATCTTTTCAGGGTTAAGGCAAATTTACCAACACTTATGTTACTGTTAGGATTAAAGTGCCTGACCCAGCCATGGTATTTCCAATCGCCTCATATACATGTGAAAGTTGGACATTGAATAAGGAAGGCCATAGAAGGATCGAAGCATTTAAATGACTGTTGAAAAGTATTGAAAGTACCATGGACTGACAAATGAAGAAGCAAATCTGTCTTGGCAGAAGTATGACCAGAATGCTCCTTTGAGGCAAGGCTGGTGAGACTTTATCTTACATACTTTGTACTTGGTAGGAGAGACCAGCCCCACCCCCGCCCCCCAGAAAGACATCATGCTTCCTACAGTCGAGGGGCAGAGAAAAACAGGAAGGCTCTGCATAAGAAGGACAGACCCAGTGGCTACCACCATGGTTTTCTACATAAGAACACGTGTGAGGGTGGCACAGGACTGGGCAGTGGTTAGTTCGGCTGTTCACAGGGTCACTGAGTCAGAACCTGCTCAAAGGCATTGACCATCAACCAGGGCAAGCCGGAGCTGTCTGTAGCAGGCATTAGTAACCCATGATCTGTCTGCAGATCAACTACAACTCAATAAAACTGGTCAAAAGTATTTTTTTCAGTGACAGCTTAAAAATTTTTCCTTCTTTGTTAGGTAGAGACACAGAGAAGAAATAGAAAAATATCTCTCCCCTCCTCCCCCAGTAGATGAAAGGAAAAGGAAAACACCCCAATTGTGGTCTCCTTGATAAAACACATACATGGATTAGGGAGCAATTGCTGTCAAGTTGAGACTGATTTACCCCATCTATGCCAGACTAGAGCTGTGTCCCATAAGGCGGTTAATGGTGGTTTTTCAGAAGCAGATTGGCATTTTTTCTTCTGAGACACCGCTGAATTAGTTTGAATCTCCAGTCTTTTGGTGAATACTTACGCATATGATTCATTTACACCACCCGGAAAGCCAGATGCAGAGAAACAAATATAACAATAGTCTTCTTCTAGGTATGAACGGAATGCTTAATTTGAAGTCCATCATTTTGGAGTCCTAAAATCAACCCTAGCTCTAGTTCATGTTGCTATTGTGTGCCTCTCAGTTGGTTTTGACACATAAGAACCCAGGGTGACAACATAGAACCACCCAAAGGACTTCCTAGGTTGCAGTCTTTACAGGGGCAAATGGCCACGTCTTTGGACCTCTAACCTGTGAGGTAGTTCTAGGACTCCACCAAGGCTCCTTGGCTTTTGTTCCCCATGAAGTTTGCTCTTGCCTGCGTCTTGGGATAACTAAACATAAATTACTAACCATTAATTCATTTCTTAATATGTAATTCTGCTTTGAGGCAAACACCATATGAGAACAAAGTATATTTTAGCTTTTTTTTTTACTTGAACAGAATATACCCATTACTCCCTTGGTGACAGATAGTACTTCTAGTATATAGGTTAGTATTATTGTGTATTGTAATAGCCCCAAAAGGAGAGAATCAAAATGTCTATCAGAAGAACAGTTCAATGTAGTGAAGTATAGGCATGCAATAGAATGTTAAAGAGCAGTTTAAACAAGTGAGCCCTGTTTTATAGCCATAAAAGACACAATAGGGATGAGTCATAGAAAAAAAGCTGAGTTAATAAAGCAAGCTGTAGAATATTACTGTATGAAGTCGTTTTTATAAAGCAAATATGAAAAATACCTTGTCTAGGGATGATACATAGGGAGTAATGTATTGTGTAGGAGTGTGATAAAACTATTTTAGAAAACCCATAAGAAAGGAAAATCATAACTGGCTAGTGGATACTTCAGAGATTTGAGGTTAGAGGAAAGAGAAAAAAACAAACCAACATAAAGACTAGACTTGCTGCAAGGGGGCAATTCTAACTCAGAGTGACCCTACAGGGCAGGATGGTTCCGAAGGCTTTCTGAGGCTGTACATCTTTGTAAAACAGACGGTCACATCTTCCTTTCATGGGACAGTTTGTGGATGCAAAACCCTGTCCTTTTTAGAGAGAAAGAGAGAGAGAGAAAGTTAATCTGTTGAGAATCAAAATACTAGAAATATCACATGATTTACAATTCAGTTTATTAAAAATCCAAAATGTAACAGTCCCCTCCCTTACATTAAAAATCCCTTTGACACTCACTGGACACGGGTGCCTTTTGCACTCACTGGTAAAAGATGTCCTGGCTCAGGAAGGAGCCAACAAGGACATGTGAAGCTTCAGGGCATAGTGATCTCTGGCCCCGGAGAATTGTACGTACAAGTGATTTCCTAATAATCATCGAAAAATCAGACTTATCTGAGTGGCAACTTTACAGCATGGCATTGTGAAACCTTGCTAATCTCTTCCTGCAACTATTGTGAAAAACCCCCAAACCTGTTTCTGGTCACATAGCTTAAGGTATATTAACTTGCTGAGTCAGGATGGAACTCTGAAAGAGGTGATGACTGACTCTTTTCCTTCTGCAAGAAAAACAAAACAAAAAACTGAACATACTGCCAATACGTCAATTCTTATTCATAGTGACCCTTTGGACAGAAGAGCCTAGCAAGTCTTCCAAGGCTGTAAATCTTTATGGAAACAAGCTACCACATCTTTCTCCCATGGAACAGTTGGTGGGTTCAAAACAAGAAGAAGCTTACTGTTTCTCCAATCAACCCTCTGTTAGTCTCTGTTCTTGGCTAACACAGTGCCAGGCTCTCAAGACCCCTTGTAGCCAGCAACACCCTTGGTCCACTGTGCTACCTGGACTCTTAGAAAGAGAACCCAGATGGAAATCACCACTGTTTAGTTACATGCCAGTTCTTAAGTTAGATGGTGTGGTCATTAAAAAAAACACACCTATAAATTTTATATATGTGTTTGTATGTTTCAATGATTTTATAATTTGAACTGTTTCAACAGGATTTTATAGTTCCTCCAGCTTTGAAAACCTGATAGAATGGTCCTCCGGAGAGAGTAGTACATAATGTGTCAAAGTGCGTCAGAATTGGCTGACAGCCACAAGCAACACCAAAGGCAAGATTGAGACACATTGCTCTAGAGAATGACCAACAATATACCTTTTAAAAAGTCCAAAAGGAGTGTTTCCATAGCTCTCTAGTAGTCACTCATCAAGTCCCCAAAGAGCACTTCCAGAGGTGTAAAATGAATGTCACATAAGTTCTATTTAGATTCTCATAGTAGGTGGGGAAATATATGCACCCTTAATTAACCAAATGAGTTGTATTCTCCAAGAAAAAGTTAGAATCCATTAAAAACAAACAAACCCTGATAGCTTCTGCTTTGGAAACATTGAGCCTTACCACCTCTTCCTAATTGCAGCAAAAATAGACCAGAGAGGCCAGCTTGGTTAAGATAATTACTGCTGTGTGACAATGAATCATGCTGCTACCCATGAAGGAATGCTTATTGTTTCATTCTCTATACATTCGGTTCATCTGAAATGAAGTCTAATCCTTAGGGTTCAGAGACTCAAGGCACACCCATTATAATCTCAGTGAACATTGTTATCAGACCCAAGTAACGAATGTTCCCACATACTCTGGCATTTGTACTGATAGGGCCCTAGTTCTCTATTAAAATCAATAACTGAAGTTAGTTTTCAACTCAAAGAGCTTAGCTCATTTATAACAGCAGGCCATCGTCTAAAGGAAGTACCAGCAAAACTTAGAGCAACTCCATCCCCTATTGTCCTTGACCTTAACAGAGTTTTCTGTACTGCTGTGGAACAGGAAAACAGAAAGTCACAACAAACACTCTGCTGGTGAAAGGTTATTTACCTCTATGGAGACTGACTATATGGAGGTTGATGGTTTGAGCCTCCTCAGCTCCTTAAGAAAGAGCTGGTGATCTGCTCCTTTAAAGATAACAGTGTAGAAATCTCGATGGATCAGCTCTTCCCTGGGAGACAAAATCAGCAGACACCATCTAGCAACAAGAGCAACTATTCATCTTAGTACAAAGAAAACTGGGGTAAATTTTACATGGACTCTCCTTTTTATTTATTTATTTAAACTGGGTAGTTTGTACTCTGTGTCCAGGAGAACAATGGTAGCAGAGAGTAGTTGGGTAGACAAAATGACAAGGATAGTGGTCTTGAAAATTTCTGGAGACTGGAACTATCCTGAGGATCTTTTATTTTTCTAGAGGTTTTCATTCAACTTTGGGAGAATTTCTGAATTTAGTTAGAAAGAAGCCTTTGATTTTTTAAAAATACTTTTCAACATTTCATGAATTTCAGCAATAAGCATGTTCATCAAATGGGATTTTTAATCAACCTCTCTCGACTGAATCATCATGAGATTTTTTAACCTGAAAGCCGAAACGAAACAAAACAAACAACTGAAAGCTTTGTATAATCTTTGAATATGTGAAAAGTGGCAGGGCAAAAACTGCATTAATCATCACCACCATGAAGTCAGAAACTTACCGAAGGCTTGATAGGAGGAGCTGGTCCCCATATCCTCTTGTCTCATAACCTCTCAGAATACCGTGAGGTCAATGTCACTACAGCCCCTATTTTACAGATGAGGCTTATGAATTGGGGAAAAGAAATGAAGCATTATGACACTGAATCCCAAGCCTTGGCCCTTTTCCACTCCTCTACATGTAGAAATAGAAAATGTAAATCTTTGTAAGATGGTTGACCTATGAGAGCTAGGGAGAAATTTAGCATCTACTAGTCCCAGCAGGAGCATACTTAACTCCTTCCAAGGAAGCCAAAGGGTAGGTGAGGGTTTTCAAGATCTAGTACGCTGCCTCCTTTCTCTTCCAGGTTTACTTTCTGCTCTCAACCTGAGCATTCAGTTGCCACCCAAGTCTTTCAGGCGGACTACTCAGATCCCTATTATTCAACCGTCCCTTTCATAGCTCTATTCCATTGCTCTCAATCAACTCTACCAACTACTGAATCCCTCCTCTAGTTTCAAGGATAACAGAGATTAAACCAGACACATGCCTGTCTGGTTGAGAAGATATGACAGTAATGCTATTAAATAATTAGTATGTTAGAAGACGCTGTGCTGATGACCCAGTATTCTGTCCCTCCTGATGAGGGAGGTACAGGAGTTGGAAGGCATATGCCAGAATAAATGGGATTATTACTACTGAGCAACTGAGTGACCATGATGTCAGGCCCCCAAACTACATGCAGAAGACTTTTCTACGTCAGCAAACACACACACTGGCACACAGAGCCTCTTTAGATAACAAGCACTGCTTTACTTAGGTTTGAAGTTTGGCGGTGCCTCTTGTTAACTAGATTCCTTGTTATGGGAAGCTTGATGGAAAAGAGCATAAGGTGAAGCTCCTTCATATTTTGAACTTATTGTGAAGAGACAGCTACACTCTGAATCAGTGCTTCTGTCAGTATATTCTTGCAATTTGTTGATTCCTGCAGTTGAGAGGAAATCTCCTGATTTTCACTAAAGGCAGATCAAAGGTTCAAAAAGAAGCTCTGAAAGATCTTCTGTAACCATGCTGCTTTGTGATTGCTGCAGCTGGATCTGGGGGAAAGTGGGAGAAAGGAAGACACACACATTTCCTTTGCCTACACAGATTTGGTTCCTAAAGGAGTCTAGTCAATCTTCCTCACTCTTCAAAACAACAACCAAAAAATAGAAGACCAAAGCTGCTGCCATGAAGTTGAGTCTGATGGAAAAGGTGTTTTCTTGTCTGTAAGACTTGTGGGTACAAATCATCAGGAGATTCTTTCAGGTTACCCCTGACTAGATTTGAAATGCTAACTTAGAGTTAGCATTAAGTTAGAGGAGCTCAAGATTTTGTACCCTTTGGGGGACCTTCTTCTAATCCAGAAGCTTTTCAAATGCTTTCCTTGTTCTCTCTTTATCTTGTCTCTTCATAGGGGCAAGTTATTTCCCCCTGTGCGAAGAACAATGACTGAAATAGTGCATACTTCAAAGCATCCCCTGAGAGTGGGCCCTGAGCCTTCAGAGCTGCAAAGAATTTAGGATACCATCCCACAATTTTTGAGGATAGAGTTTCTTGCCAGAATCTCAAACTGTACTTTCACTTCTGAAGGAGATGTCTTGATAATCTTCCCCAATCATATGGTCAATTATAGGAAAACTAACAACAAAGACTCATCAGTGTCTTTAGAGACATGAATATTGAGGAAAGAGACAAGATTTGCATTGGGATATCCAGCTAAGCACCCCAGGGGTGAGTCTGACTTGTTCTTTGAATGGGGCAAATCACCTGACCTCTTCAACCTTCCCTTTCCTGCTCAATGCGTGAAGGAACCCTGCCCTTCCTCAGACCAATGGCTGTGAACAATCTGAAGAAGGAAAAACCTTGACAAAACAGAGGACCTGCTGCAACAACGAATGGGGAAATGTCAGTGAAAGCAACGGAATAAGCTTCAGATTGGCAGAGTTTTATAAAGGACGACAAAAGTGAATACTGGTCGCAACATAGGAAAGTAAGAATTCACTAGAGAGTTCACTGACTCCTACAGTTTCACTGACAACCTTAATGGCTTCACTGAAGAATGACAATAGGTTTAGAAAGTTACTCTGAAAGATCTCCTGTAACCATGCTGCCCTGTGATGGCCGTGGCTGGGACTGGAGCAAAGTAAGATAGAAATTTCTTTATATTGGGTAAATTTGGATATGTACTCACCTAACTACTTAATGATTCCACTTCTTCATATGTAATCTATAAATACCTTTCTCATGCAAACACAAGCACACATGGACAGGGATAATTATTTGAGCACTTTTTGTTTGTTTATTTATTTATTTTGGTAATCTAAGCGAGTTTTATGAAAGAAGAAGTTTCAGGTCTACACAGGCACCCACAGGGTTCCTCACCCCTATCTGCATGCTGGGAAGCTGCTTGAAGTCAGAGCACTTTTTATAATAACAAAAATCTGATAATATTTTTTAGCTCTTTGAACACTTTCTAGAGTTACATAATTCGTGCATGATAATTTGAGGCATAATGCATAGCTCAAACAACGGACAGCATTCCTATTTTGGCTCACTGGGTTGAAGTCTAGTCCCTCCTTCCCTCTGACATGTAAACAACACCTTCCTCTTGGGTGAATTAGGGCCCTGTTCCCTGGTTACCCATGTCTTTTTTTGGATCCCTGTCCCTCCTTTTTAGTTGGCTATCATATATATTCCTGGATTTGGTCACCAAGCTCAACAAAAAGTTAGGCATTGGTTCTGCCCACTTGGTGTGAACTGTCTGAATTCCAACTGGAGAAAATTGGGGGGAGGAGTGGCTATTAATACAAGGGTAATGGAATGCAATAGCACTTTCAGACAACAGGACATTTAGGGCATCTTTAACTTCCACCTTTCTGTTACTAGCCTTATACTAATCTTCCTATTTAGCTGACCTTTGAAGACCATTTAGATCCAATATCTTAAAAAAATTTTACTTAAAATTTATTATTACTTTGGAATATATCTATATACGTGCACACATATATCTCATATTTTTCTATAGTTCAATCACATCAAGCAGAATTATGCATTTGCTGCTTTACTTTCCAAATATCCCTTTTCTTCCCAGACTCCCTGACATTGTCTCCTTTTCCCACCTGCACTACCACTGTGCTTAGCCTCCCGAAACCCTTATCCCAGCTGTTGTCCTGTAGGTTCTTCAATCCTGGGTTTCATGTACAGGAAGACAGCAAAGCAGATAACACAACTTCACGAGGGTGACCTCCAATGATATAACACCTATGAGATGCACCCTAATAGGAACAAACAAAAACGGAACAAAACAAAAAACCTAGAAAATGATGAAAACCAAATCAGGCACAGCATGCATCAGAAGGGAAATCAAAAGACAAGTTTTAGCTGTACAAATCAGATTAATGCCTTTGATCGTCTATATTTTTCTCTTCAATGCACTCTGTTTAGTCACCACTGTCCTCCCATCTCTCCACTGTGGCTAGGGGAAGTTCACTGGAGGCTTATTTCCCGTGTGGCTTCTGCAAATAAATCTTGGGCTCCAACTGTCATCCATCGCTTTCTGCAAACCGATACATCCAGTTTCAAGACTTTCTGTTGTCATGTTTTCTGAAAAGAGATGTAAGAAGAAAGGTAGAAGGAAAGGTGGCAGTTCTGGTAAAGTGCCAACGAAGAAGGCAGTGGATGTATTACAGTGGATTTATTACAGACGTCAAGCTGCATATTTATCTTTCGGACAGCTTTTCCCTTTCGAGCCCACTTTGAATGATCACACTGAGATAATCCCATGTACATAGAAGTTTGAAAATGGGAGGGATCATCAGCATTGCCTTGTATATATATGAATTTTGTCAAACCCAGGTAAATGAAGATATTTTCTTGAAAAATTTTTAAATCACTTTATTGGGGACTCAGAGCTCTCATCACAGCACATAATGCATCCTTTGTGTCAAGCATAATCATATATTTGTTGCCATCATCATTTTCAAACTTTTTTTCTACTATGAGTCCTTGGTATCAGCTCTTCATTTTGCCCCTCCCTCCCCCTGCCTCCCTCTCTCATGAACCCTTGGTAATTAAAAATTATTTTTAATTTTTCATGTCTTACACTGACTGATGTCGCCTTTCACTTAATTTCTCCTGTCTGTCCCTCTGGGGGGACATTATAGATCTCCATCCTTTCCCTCCTGGTATTGCTACTCTCTTTATTGATCCTGAGGGGTTTAATCTGTCCTGAACTCCCTGTGTTTCCAGTTCTTATCTGCATCAGTGTACATATTCTGATCTAACTGTATTTGTAGGGTAGAATTGGGGTCATGATATTTGGGGGGCAGGAAGCATTAAAGAACTAGAGGAAACTTGTATGATCATTGTTGCTACACTGCACCCTGATTAGCTCTCCTATTTCTTGTGATTCTTCAGTAAGCGTATGTCCAATTGTCTATAGATGCGCTTTGGGTCTGTACTCTGTATTCTCCCTAATTCACCTTGATATTTTTTTATTCCATGTCTTTGATGCCTGATACCTGATCCCGTTGACACACAGACTGGTGTGCTTTTTCCACATGGACTTTGTTGCTTTGCTAGATAGGCACTTGTTTATCTTCAAGCCTTTAAGACCCCAGGTGCTATATCTTTTGATAGCTGGGCACCATCAGCTTTCTTCACCACATTTTCTTATGCACCTATTTTATTTTTAGCGATTGCGTCAGGAAGGTGAGCATTACAGAATGCCAGATTTTTACAACAAAGTGTTCTCATGTTGAGGGAGTATTTGAGTAGAGGCCCAATATCCATCTGCTACCTTAATACTTAACATGTAAATATATTTACATAGATCTATTTCCCTATCGTTATATGTAAATATATTTACATATCTACATGCTTATATAAATACCTCCTTATATTAAACCTCTATAAATGCCCTTTGCCTCCGAGTTCTTTACTCTATTTTCTTTTACTTTCTTCTTGTCCCACTATCATATTTGCCCTTTTGAGTTTCAGTAATTCCAGATCATTGCCTTTGATCAAGCCCTAAGAAGGACTCTATACCCTCCTCCCCATCAATTTTACATCACTTGTTGTTCCTTTTCCCTGGGTTTGCTAACACTCATTTCCTTGAAAATTTCTTAACCATTAATCAAACAGATTATCAGCAGTCTTAAAAGAATGTCACTGTAGATTTTCATAGCAAATTAGGTAAACAGTAAGGCTAACCAATAAAGAAAAACAGTCCTTTCAACCAGTTTACTTATTACCCTTATTAGATCTAGTGGTTTTCTAAAGTGAATTTTTAACTAAAGCTGTTAGGTACTCCTTTGACTATTAAGTGAATCAATGAAAGGATCTTAAAAGAAGATGAAAAAATATCTTAAAAAATTAGAGATTTGGAATTTCCTACTTTCCGTTAGAAGTGAAATGAATGAAGGTATTGGAAGAGATGAAGTTGGGGAAACCATGGCAACCACAGTGACACAGACGTCTAGACATTACAGAAAACACTAAGGTGACTCTTCAAATTAACCATGGTTTAAGGGAAATGTAAAAAAGTTTATAACAGGCTTACACAGGTGTGAGTTGAGAGGATCTGATTGGATGATTAAAATGACAATGATGGTTTTTGTCTTAAATATTCCTCCCTTGAGTCGTTCTTTGTTTGGGAGTATATCATGATTTAACTCAGCAATTTCCTTTTTAGTCATCAAAGATACAATCAAACATGAATTTTAGGTGGAAAAGTAATACAATTTGTCACAATTCATCGCTATTGATATTGACGAGTTGGGGTTTTATGTTGGCGGTGATGGTTGTACACATGTGAGACAGGGGGAGTGCTGTAAAACATATGCACAGCAAGGCATATTAATTTAACAGCTTCCAAATGTGCCATTTAGTGACACTGATTATTTTCTTCAAACTATGCATTCATTTTCATCCTTTTCTGAGTTTTTCCATTAGCATTCACTAGCCACTATGGGTTCATATGATATTTGTCCTTTTATGAAAGCTTCCTATGGAAGCTGTTTTCAATTTTATCCCATATGGATAGTCCTTTAAAAGAGAAAATTCTTTTAAATACAGCTTTCAGTAGTTATGATAAACTATTGTTTGGTTTTAAGATGATTTCAGGGGGAATTTTTGGTTTAATATGTGAAGATTGTGTCAGGGCAGTAGTTTCAGGATTTCATGCAACCTTCATAGCTCCAGAAAGTCTGGAATACATGATGATCTGAAGTCCTGTTCTGCATTTTCTCCCTTGTGCATAATTCCCCTATAAATCTTTTATCAAAATGTTCAGTAATGATATGTGAGCACTATCCTATTCTCTTAATTTCATGGCATAGGAGGCTATTGTTTCTGGAGGCAATTAGATAAACATTCCTTTGCCTGTTCTTCTTTCTTGTTTTTCTCTGTCTCTCCAGATGAACCATTGTGCCTTCTGTGGTCTTTTGCAGTCTTTGATGACCCCACTGAGGTAGAACAGAAGCTTTAGCCAGGACATTTGGTCATCTAACTGGGGTGGTACATGAAACCATGGCCCCAAGAAACCAAGTCACATGAAAATTTGAGATGTGTATAAGCACCTGCTCCAACTACTTTTTATTTATACTATTGTATGTATATCGATCACCTAATTTGTCAATTCCAATTTTATAGCTGTTACAGCTTATTGACAGCAAGTATAGTCATGCTCTATGCTACCTCACAAATATGATATTTGATAATCACTAATAAACTTTATTTTCTATGCATTTCCCTGTCCTTGACTTTTGGAATTGTCATTGTTATTAAGTGCTGTCCAGTTGGTTCTCATGCATAGAACCTGAATATATAGCAGACAAAAATATTGCTTGGTCCTGCACCATTATCACAGTTGTTATTATATTGCCAATTACTGCAATCAGTATATCACTTCACCTTATTGGGGAGGGGGGGGTGTCTTCTTTTTTGCTGACTATCTATTTCGATAAACATAATGGCCATTTTCAGGGACTGGTTCCCAAGACATATGAGATGAAGTTTCACTAACCTTCCTTGCACCTCAGGAGCATTCTAGCTATCCTTCTTCCCATAGAGATTTGTTCATGCCTGTGGAAATCCACAGTATACATAATACCCTCCACCAACATCATAGCTCAAAGGCATTCATTCTACTTTGGTTTGAAAGAAGCTGAAATTTTTCCTGTGTGGATTCTTAAAGTCCATTTATGATTGACTTATAACACTCAGTGTAATATCTTCCAGTTTCACCCACATTGTACCAGGCACCCAGATTTCATATCTCTGACAAGTTGAGTAACATTCCATTACATGTTTGCCTCACATTTTGTTTATCTGTTTAGGCAGGACTTTGGTTTGGATTTTATTGGCTGTATCCCCAGTGTGATAACACCCTTTGCTCCTAAGAATGAATAACAGAATATATATATAACCACATTATGAGAAAACTGGATGGGCTAAGATTCAATTTTAAAATAAGGCATCATCAAAGGCCGGTGTCTTATAATTAATCATCACATTTGATGGTGTCCTAAAGTGTCAGCAAAGAAGATAGGATACACTCTCCCAATGCTTCCTTTATAGATTTAAAACCGAGTATTTTGTCTCTTTGTGAGATCTTTTGTTCTCCTTTCCCTTTCAAGAACTCTATGGGTGATTTTAAGCTTATAATCTGTATAAAAATGTTGAAGTTAGAATGGCCAACATTTTCCTTGACTATAGATTTGAAAAGCACGGCCACCCACACCTATCACGTCAAACCAGTTTCCATCAACAGGAGATTAGTAACACTCTATATAGATTTCTGGTTGCAAATTTCAGGTTGTAAGATTATAATTAAAGAGAATTTTAAAAGAGTGGAACAATACCTCACAACATCTCATTATGAATTACAACCTATAAAGAAAATTTTATTTCAAACATGATAAGGAGTTTGTATTTAAAAAAAATTTTTTTTAAATTTTTTTATTTTAGGCATCACTGCCCTCAGGTGGTGGGAGTAGGAGGCCCAGCCTTTGCTCCTGGGAGCCGGAATTGAACCTCCATCCCAGTGGGCCGCAGTCCCGTGCACAACCACTACGCCGCCGGGGCTCAGCCCCAAGGAGTTTGTATTTTAATACAATGTTTTCTACATAGAAAATTAAGAAAGTCCCTTAAAATTTCTAATATGATGATTTCTTAAATAAGTTATAAAAATGAACTAGAAAAAATTTTAAAAAATGAATTAGAATTAGTAAGCAATACGTTTAGTAAACAATAAACCTTATTACTAATAAAAAATGCAATTTAAGTAGCAGGAGCTTCTTTGTGAGGGGGTTCCTGAGAGATAAAAATTAAAAAGAAAGAAGGTTAGTGATCTATGCTATACTTAAACTAGTATAAATTGACACCATCTTTGAAAAAGAAATTTGACAAACAAATATCAAGAGTCTAGAAAACATTCATAACCTGAGCCAATAATTAATTGCATAAAAATATGTTGATGAATCTATTTATCAAACCTAGCTTATTTGAGTAAAATATAAATATATGACAATTAAAATTAATAATAACCAAATTGAATTCAGAAAGGGGACTTTCTGAATGTTTAAGATGGTCTATCTTTACTTATTATATTTATGTTTGTTGTTAACAATTTCCATTGAGTTTATTCAGACTAAATCACTAATCCCACTAATTAATGTGATTCTGACATATAGCAACCCGATATAGGAATTCTGAGGCTGTAAATATGTCCTTAAGATAGCTCATATTTTTCTCCAGGAGGAGCTGGTGGATTTGATCCACTGACTTTGTGATTAGCTGTCCAATGCTTACCTAACAGCACTGTCACTAGTGACACTATCAACGCAATACCGAGTCACAGTTATTTTATACAGCGTTTCCAATGCTGTAAATCATTATGGGAGCAGATGGTTTTATCTTTCTCCTGTAGAGAGGCTGTTGGGCTTGAGTTACCAAGCCTGTGGTTAGCAGTCCAACAGTGTTTATTCATTGTCCAACTTTCACAATCAGAAGGGGCACTTGGAAATATCATTGCTTGGCTCAGATGCTCCTTAGTCTTCAGATGTCTTCCTTAGACATCTTGCTCTTCAACAGAGGTTTTGTTGAAGAAATTTTGTTTCACAGAGAATCTTGTTGAAGAGCTCTTGTGCAGCAGATTTACCCAATGTGGTATGTCGCTTGATTTTTTGACTGGGGCTTTCATAAGTGGAGCCATGATTGGCTTAGTGGTTATGAGTTGAGTTTACTCAATTTCAGAGCAGTGGTTTCTGCATTAGTTACCCTGTCATTCACCAAACAGGCATAATGGATGCAGATCAAACTAGCTGCTAAGTTAACAAAATATCCTTTCTCCCTAAGTCATGATGCAGCTGTAAAGTGTCATAGGGTCTAAGAAAAGCAGATTCCATTGTGCTTGGATCCATAGTCCATAGTTGTGAAAGTCAAAACCCAAATTCACTGCCAATGAAATCCATGCTGGCGCACACTGATCCTACAGGACAGGACAGAACTGCCCCTGTGAGACTGGAACTCTATCAGAGTAGAAAGTTCCGTATTTCTCCTGTGGAGCCCCTGTGGCTTTGAACTGCTGGCTTTGTGGATGACAACTCAACTCAGAATCACTACTCCAACCAGGGGTTCACTCACAAAAGCAGCGGTCGAGAAACTGATGACATGGCACTGGACAAATCTTCTGTACAAGATCTCTTCAGCCAAATGTCTATTGAAGAGCAAGGCTATCATGTTGAAGACTTTGGTGCACCCGATACAAGTCACGGTATTTTCAATCTCCTCCTATTCATGTAAAAAATGGACAATGAATAAGGAAGACCAAAGCAAGGTTGATGCATTTGAATGATAGGGTTGGCAACGAATCCTGAAATCACCATGCATTAAGAAAAGAACAAACACATTTGTCTTGGGAGATGTACGAGTAATGTACTCCTTAGAATTGAGCATGGCAAGACCTTTGCTCGTGTTCTTTGGACAAATTATCAGAAGAGATGAGCCCCTGGAAAGGATGTCATTCTTGGTAAAGTGAATGGTGAATGGTCAGCAGTGGGCATAAACATAACAATTGTAAGGATGGCATAGGGCTGTGCAATGTTTTGTTTGTGTATAGAGTCACTGAGAGTCGGAACTGGTTTGATGACACCCAACAACACCAACATGACACAGAAAAAATCATTTTCTAAAATCATGGACTGTTAGAAGCTTTTTTTGTTTGAATTTATGACAAAGAATGAAGCATCCTATTAAAAATATGATTTGCTCTTTGATTCCTCTTCTAAGTAGTAATCATTCCATAACCCCTCTGCTTGATAACTAAGGCAAAGGGAGGCCATTCTGGTGTTTTGAACTCAAATAATAAATGAACATCTCAGAAATGTTATGCAAGTCTCATGCCTGTGTGACTTTTAAAAATGGGTGGTTACTACTACACTGAAAGGTCAGCAGTTTGAAACTACCAGCCGGTCAGAAGGAGAAAAATGAGGCTTTCTTGTTCTATAAAGAATGACAATCTTGGAAAACCTCAGATGAGTTCTAGTTTGACCTGTCGTGTCACTGCGAGTCAGAATAGACTCAAGGGCAGGGAGTTGGAGTGTGATATTTTGCAGCGCTTTTGAGGTTCACTTAACATCTTCAGCTAAAATGGAATGCAACAAAATGGAAAATGTGGGAACTACTTTTTAATTCCAATACTTCTAAGGATTTGATTTAATGTTTAACAAACCTAGCTCTGGAGAACATTACAATTCGCATGTGGGCTGTTTGTCCTTCTTTTCAAGTATAAATGTCGGTTGTCTCTGAGGACAGATAAGATTAATCACTTTCTTTCGTAGCTGTGTGTGGCAGTCCCCTAATCTGGTGTCAGTGTGAGGATTCAGAGTGTAGGGGTGGAGTCTAGCCTGTCAATCTGGAGATAGTCGATGAGACCTCTGTGTGGGCGTGGCCTTCTCCTGAGCATTCTGGGAAATGGGGTCCTTCCTTCTAGGAGACAGGAGACACTTTCCCCCTCACTTCAGTTCCTTGGAGACTTTTACTGACAACACTCATTGCCTGAGAGACTTGATTGACAAGGCTGGTTCCCTGTGAGATGTCCTTGAGGAGAAGGCACATGGAGCTACCCTAGTACCTTAAGCCAGAAAAACCACAGGGATGCAGCAGGACCCTG
The DNA here is from genome assembly GCA_004026705.1 of Nesogale talazaci. Classification (NCBI taxonomy): domain Eukaryota; kingdom Metazoa; phylum Chordata; class Mammalia; order Afrosoricida; family Tenrecidae; genus Nesogale; species Nesogale talazaci. The sequence continues at coordinate 16,952 of PVJH01028283.1, forward strand.
AGGCCTGGAGAAGCCACAGAGAGACCCCTGCCAGCACTGAGATGCTTACAACGTCAATGGAGCCAAACATTTTCTACCCACTGGCTTGTGATCGTCCTGCATTTGGCTTCATTGCATGTGTTTTGTGAGTCTGAAAAGGACTTTATAGACGGGTATTGGACAGATGGACTTGATGTGAATTGGGCTGAGATGTTTTCTCAATGTTCATTTCCTCTTGTATATAAGCCTCTCTCTTATATACATACATGTGTGCTTATGAATTTTTTCTCTAGTCTACCTGGACTAACACACTATGCTTATAAATTACCCTTTCAAGGATAACATTGGTATTTTAGTAGGTAAGATATTTCTATTAGATTTCAGGATAGATGTACTTTGTTCTCAATTCCAATTTTAACAAATGAGAATACAGTATATTCTACTATTGTTTAAAAAGTCATCTAGATATAGTGACACTTGTCCTTCTGCATTCTGCTCTCTGCCCTCTGCCACTTGCTCCAGGTTCCTGTACTGTTCTTTGTAGTTTTCCTCATTTTAGCGTATATATGAAATGTTATGATGTCATTCTTTTGCCAAAATTAGCTGAAAGCTTCTCATTTTGATCCAATACACGTTTCCTCCATTCCCTACCCCAGGAGAGATTTGTTTGAAGGTTAACTAACTTTGCTTCCAAATGAGTAAAGACCACACCCACTTTCTTAAAAAGCACATTAATCCTTCCAGATGGCAGTCCTGCATTTTATTCTTAATTGTTCGTGCCATTTGGCAGTAGAGTGTCTCATGTGTTAAAATTAGTAAACGCAAATGTCATGCAATCTGACTGGTAGCAGGAAATCTGGAAGCATGCCATATTTAAGTACTGAAGATGATTTTGTTAGGTGGCATCAAATCAGTTTCTACGCATAGTGACCCTACACACGACAGATAAAAACACTATCCTGTACTGCACCATTCTCACAACTGTTTTTATGGTTGAGCCATCGATGCAGCCATTGTGTCAATCCACCATGCTGAAGGTCTTCTTGGTGCTGCTCTGCTACATAAACAAGCATGATGTCCTTCTCCAGGAAGTGGGCTCTCCTGAACATGTGTTCAAAGTACGTGAGGTGAAGCCTTGATAACCTTGCCTTTAAGGAGCACTGTGGCTTTACTTTTTCTGAGATTTATTTGTTCTTTTGAAAGTTCGTGGTACTTGCAGTATTTGTTGTTAGCACCATAATTCAAATGAATTGATTTTTCCTCAGTCTTCTGTAGTCAATGTCCAACTTTCAAAAGCACAAGAGGTCATTGAAAATCAAGTACTAAGGATACCTGCTCTTTATTTCTTGGTTATAACTAATTTCCATCCTGGTTTAGTGACTTTCCAGGAAGGAGATTTTTCCTGTTTCACATGTCTTTGGCCTCCCTGGAGAAACACTGTAGTTCATCTATGGGTTTGATTGGAAACCCAGTATCTGTATTCCCTCAATCCCTTCAAATGCATGGGAAATTGGACAATAAATATGAAAGATAGCAGAAAGTTGACGTATTTGAATTATGGTGTTGACAAAGAATATTGTAAATACCACGAATCTGTATGTTGGAAAGAGTAGTCAGAATGCTTCTTAGAAGCAAGGGTGGTGAGACTTCATCTCACACATCTGACACATGTTTGTAGGAGAGACCAACCCTGGGAAAGGATATCTTGCTCGATGAAGTGGGTCAGTGAAAAAAAGGATAATCATCAATGTGGTAGTTACATAATCTGGTGTCACCTTGAGACTATCAAGAGTGAAGGGGTGAAATTAAGTCTGTTAATCAAGTCACAGGTTGACGACCTCATGTGAAGGTGCTATGGAGATAGATACCTGACTGGAGGCCATATCCCCCCTCTCCCTGTGAGGCATTCCTAATATCAAGCCACAAGGAGCTTTGTGGATGGAGTCAGAGCCTGGGAGCTGGAGGAGCCATGTGGAAACCCAAGCCAGTGCTGAGATGCTTCCACCACCACTGGATCCATTAGACTTGCCACCCACTGGCCTGGGATCTTCCTGCATTCAAGATTATTACATGACTGCCTGAATCAAAAGAGGAATTTATGGACTAGTATCAACATATGGAGTAATATTGGCCTTATGGACTTGATCTGGACGGGGCTGGGATGTTTTCTTAAGGTACAATTGCTCTTTGATATAAAGTTCTCTCTCTCACACACATAAAGGTCTAAGGATTTGTTTCTCTAGCTAATCCAGACTAAGGCAGTCCAGGAGATGGACTGACACAGTGGCTGCAACAATACATTGAAACGTAACAACAGCTTTGAAGATGGCACAGGACGAGGCAGTGTTTACATAGGGTTATACATAGGGTTACTATGGGTTGTAGTGGTAACTGAATTGATGACACACAACAACAACAACACATCTTTTTATTATGTCTCTGCAAAGGCAAAGTACCAGAAATTGGCCACTTCTTTTCTATGCACACACGCCTCTGTTCTTTTCCTTGAGACCTCTGCACACTGCATCAACAGATGCCCATTCTCTCTGACTTCTGCTTGGATACTGCCAGTGGGGAGACCAAGAAGGAGAAAAATGCAGACAGAGGTGCATTTTTCTGGCTTATTCCTTGAGCAGTTACTATGGGTTGGCTTAGGCCTTCAAGGAATGGTCACTGATTCTCTAAAGTTCCTCCCTTGTTGATAAATTATCTCTCTTCCTATAGTCTTTTCTATGAAGTTCAGCATCCTGCACTATTCCTTGTAGTTCTACAAAGGAAATAGGTTAATGAACACATATTTATATGTCAAGTATCAAGGTAATAGATGGACATTGGGCCTCTACTCAAGTCCTCCCTCAACACACAAATAAAATTTGGTCTAATAACCTGGTATTGTACAATGCTCATCTTCCTGACACAATAGCAGAAGACAAAATGAGTGAATAAGCAAATGTGGTCAAAACAGATGAGAGTGCCCAGCTATTAAAAGATATAGTGTCTGGGCTCTTAAAGACTTGCAATTATACAAGCAGCCATCAAGCAGGGAAGCAACAAAGCCCACATGGAAGAAGCACACCGTTCTTCATGATCATGATGTATCCACAGGATCAAGTACCAGACATCAGAAGATCCAAAATAAACAATCAAATCAATGTGAATGAGGAGGGTAGAGTGGAGACTCAAAGTCCAGCTGTAGATAATTGGACATACCCTCATAGAAGTGTCACAAAGAAGGGATGAGCCAGACAGGATTCAGTATAGCACTGATGAAACATACAACTTTCCTCTCATTCTTTAATGCCTCCTTTCCCCTATTATCATGACCCCTGTTCTACCGTACAAATCTGGCTAGACCAGAGCATGTACATTGGTGCAGACAAGACATCTTGACACACAGAATCAAGGATAGATAACCCCCTCAGAAACAATAATGGGAGTGGTCACACCACAAAGATAGGCAGGAGGTGAGAGAAAAAGGGGGAATGGGTTGCAGTGATTGACATATAGCACCTTCTCTCCGGGATGTTGAATAACAGAAACATGGGTGAAGGGAGACAATGGATGATGTAAGGTATAGTTTATAGTAATTAACAGTTTATCAAGGGTTCATGACAGTGGGATGTTGAGGAAGGGAGGGAAAAATGAGGAGCTGATATCAAGGGTTCAAGTATAAAGAAAATATTTTGAAAATGTTGATGGCCACCTATGTACAAAGGTGCTTGACACAATGGATGTATGGATTGTTATAAGAACTGTAAAAGCCCAAAATGAAATTATTTATTTAACTTTTAAAAAGAACAGATGGTGATGATGTATATACAATTATTTTTAAAAGACTGTCTGGAAGTATCTGATATGTGAATATTTTATCACATTAAAAATTTTAAATTAAATATTTAAATATTAAAACTTCTACAAAAGACAAACTTGATCTGTGGTACCATGGGTAAAGCAGGAAGGTTTATGCTTGTGAGGAAGAGGTCATCAAGTTTATTTTAATAGTGGTACAGCAATTAGGAGAGGGATATCAATAATGGTTGAGCAACATGAAGAGTATAATCACTGACACTGAATTACACATGTAGAACTTGTTGAATTGGAGAATGCTTTGTTGGGTATATTTTGTCAGCATTGAAAAAAATTACATGGATAACAATGAGTACAAGGAAGAAGAAAATTTCTAAAATTGATTGTGGTAAAGGTTTGTGTAACTGATCTTGATATAATTAAACTATTGAATGATATGATATGTGGATGAAGTGCCACTAAAGGCATTTAAAAAAAGGTGGTGATGGTTTGGGGCACTGCTGCTTTAAATAAAGCTTGCTCTAGCTAAATTTGCAATGTTTTGTCTTGGGGTTTTGACAGTGCTAGGGGGCACTATTTATATCAATAAGTGTCACGACATTTTCAAGACAGCTTCAACTGTAATGCAAAAGTAAGCCCTTGGCAGGTGGGAATGAAGGAGGATGATAGTTCAAATCATTGACTTCATCATTTGTGAGATTCTAATTGGCCATCAAGGAGGAACACCCCAGGACAGTGAACAAGAAGCCAGGGTGTAGCAAACACCTGGCTAAGGACAAGTCAGGCGAAGACAATAGGAGATACTAGATATTTTGAACTAAATAGAGTGGATGCTTTGCCTCCCGGCGACAAGGTCAAATTAACGTAAAAAACATGTAAGCTTGTAAAGCTAAGCTGTGAATTTTGGATGCACGCTCTTTTGAAAGAGAAAGCAATGCTGTGCTTACTTGTGATTGTAAGTCAAGTGAATGACTGTGTCTGAGATGAGAGCGGGGGCATATTATCTCCAGGAAGAAGTACATGCGTCCTTCGAATGCTGATGTTCTATTTTTTGACCTTGGTTTTTCAGAGTAGTCAACTGATGGTTATTTATTCAACTATGTTTTCATGTTGTAAGTACTTTTGTGCTATTTATGGTCTAGTTCATAAATCTTTAAAACTTTAAAAAAATCTGCAGCGAAGGCCTACTGAGCAGACATTGTGGGTTCAGTCACAGAGTGCTCTGCAATCAAACTAGCCACATGATGTGTTTGGTTTCCTGGTGCAGAGGAAAGTTATGTGTCCACTACACTGAAGTCTACTCAGTGTGCAATAGCATTACGAAGATGTTTGGAATGCTTTGAGAACTACCAAAATGAGACACAGACATGGAAAGTTATTGTGTGCTGTTGGAAAAAATGATGCCGGTTGACTTGTTTCATACAGAGTTGACACAAACTGTTGATTTGTTTTTTATTAAAAAAAAAAACCCCAAACACAAGATCTGTGAAGTTCAATAAAGAGAAGTCCAGTAAATTACTTTGGGCTTTAATTTTGTACTCCTTATATAGTGTAGGCTGATCACTTTCATTTTGAAGAGGAACATAAAAAGCGAGGTATGAATTAGGAACAACTCAATCCATCTTACCGGCATAGTTTTCCCCTTTAAGGCTGTTCTGTTGGCAGGCATGATGCATTGGTTCTGAGGCATGGTGACATGAAACATGGTTGAACAAAACTTTACTTGGTCCCGTGCCATCCTCACAGTAGTGGGTTGTTGCAACCCATTGTGGCAGCCACTATCTCAGCGCATTTCATTGATGGTCTTTCTGTATTACTGACCTTCTGCATGACCTAGTAGGGTGTGCTAGAATTTTCTGTGACTTATTTCAGCATAGATACCCAGAATAACTAGTATGGCATATTTCACTGGATTTTATTTTTTACTTGAGATCATCTGAATATTCAAACTGTGTGCTTAATACAAACTTTGGATCTGTACAATCCCTGCTCCCCACAAAAAGCCGCAGGCTAGAGGCAGGCCGCCCTCCTGTGAACAGCACTTTAACTCTGTCTGTTGGGTCCTGATAACCTTGTGAAACTGATGTCTTTTGTAGAGGAGTTGCTGGATGAAGGGAATGGGGTTTTCAAAGGGAGAAGTGCTTTATAAGGCAGAAGGTAGAGCGGTTTCTCACCGAGGGAGAATGATGCATTAGGAATAGCAATGTCTGACGATTTACTCATTTCCACGTTCTGCCATTGAGATAACCTAAGGTGTAATTGGATTTTCATGACCCTCTCTTAGGAGGGAGATGGAAAATTAGGTTGAAGGGTACCAAAAATGTTTGTATCCCTGAGGAGTTTCCTCCTCAGTCTGCTACCAACTAATAATCCCATCTTTCCAGTTGCTCATCCAATTATTCACAGTAGTGTGCTGAGCAATCGACTACAAAGGTGAAACAGATGAAATTCATATCCTTATGGAACTCTGTTTAGGGACAAGTGCAGGAGGTAAAACTCATCAAATATAACACAACATGGTGAAGCAATAATAGAAGTCTCTATGGGACACTCTATGAATGATAAGGAATGCCCAATCAGAGAATGTTTCTCGGAGCAATTTTGTACTTGAAAGAGGGTTAGGAGAGAATCAGGTTATGAATCTGGTCCTCAGAAGGGAGAAACATATGTAAAATAATGGTAATTAACCCTTCCAAAGTGTGTATCTATTTGGATACATACCTTACTTGGTGAAGAAGGTTGGAGACATGGGCTAGAAACAAACTTTTCTTTCACCTCCAGAGTGGCATCTTATTTCTTTTAATATGTTTGGCTGATGAGTCCAGGAAGGATAGGCTTCTGGACATAGCACAGAAAGTCCATTAAGAGAGATGATTGCAATTTGAACTAAGGCTATATCAATGGGGATGGAGAGGAAGGAACAGATGTGTAAACTAATTAATAGAAAAATGGAGTTGTTAGGAATTGTGTTGCTTGATGAAAGGGTGATAGAAGAACCAAAGAGGGGACTCCACCATTTAGCTGGGATGCTCCAATGAATTATGGTGACCTCAAGAAATAGAAATATGGGAAAGTTTAGAGGCAACATTGATTATTTAAGTTTGGAACATAATATGTTGTGGTAACAATGTAATCTTGATGAGCAGTTCAAGGCGAAATTCAGAAGAAGGATATTCACAAGTCAAAGGTCTGGGGCATTAGTGGAGGTGCATTTTCAGTCTCGTGACATTAAAAATCTGGTTGAAAATACCTTGATTGTTCCTGTGGGTCTGATTTTGTCTCAACTAGGTATATGACTACAGTCTCATGTTTTTTAATTAAGCAGGAAGCTAGTGATTTGTTGAATAAGGGAACAGTGTGGAATAGAAAGTTATTTTTAACATGGCTACCAAAGATGGTAGCCAATTTGTGCTTTCAAAAGCAACCCTATATACTGGATGCATTTGATACTCCCAGAAGGACTCAGGGTGGTGACTTGAGTCATACCTTCTTTACAGCAGGGACTCAGGATCCATCCCAGTAATTCTTCCTCATTAACTTCACAGACAAATCTCTTCAAAATGGCACCATAAATAAGGAGAGAGGGAAGGATTTACAATACACCACAAAATGGAGACCCATATTAAATAATTCACCACAAAAGCACAACATGAAAAATAAATCACATGATGACCTCAATCAATGCGTAGAAGGCATTTAAGAAAATGCAACCTTCCTTTCTTGACAAAAACTCCCAGCAAAATAAAAAGGAAATACTTCCACATTATAAAGTGCACATATACAATACCAACAGCCAACATTATTCTCCAAGAAGAATGACTGAAAATATTCCTCATGAGACTGAAAATAAGACAAGGATGTCTGTTACCAGCACTTTATTCAATATTGTCCCCAATATCCTAGTTAGTGTCTTCAATCTCAGTTGTATCTTGGTTAGTCAACTGGTAAAAATTCTGTCCCTTCAGATGATCCTTCAGGACCCTTCAGTGGTGAGAGTGGTGATGCTAGGAGGGTGGAGGGAAGGTGGAGTAGAAAGGAGGAAACCTATTGCAGGGATCTACACATAACCTCCTCCTTGGGGTACAGACAACAGGGAACTGGGTGAAGGGACACATTGGACAGTGTCTGATGACAAAATAATGACGTTTTGTAAATTGTTAAGGATTCATGGAGATAGGGGAGTGGGGAGAGAGGGAAAATATGGGGAGCTGGTCCCAGGGGTGTATGTGGAAGAAGAATGTTTCGAAAATGATAATAGCAACAAATGTGCAAATGTGGTCTGCATACAATTGACGTTTGTATTGATCACAATAGGAGTGGTATGAGCCCCCGGTAAGATGATTCATTAAAAAAATTCTGTCCTTTTTGCAGGCTTTCCTAAAGTATGTTCAATAAACTTTCCATTCTTAAATAATCTGGGGAACATTACATTCTAATCTGACACCTTTCTAGAGACCCAATTATATATTTCCATGTGGATGAAGACTTCACTGAAAAATATGATCTAACTCATTGCTTCCCTTTTGTACTTGACCACACACCTGTGGCTTCACGTTGTCTTTATCACCAACCACAAAGGGAGTCTTCTCGGGAATATACTTTGGGAAATGTGGCATGAATATTTATTACTTTCAAATAAGTCATGTTGAATTTTAAAGCACTGAAAGGTTGTATTAAAATATATTTACAAAAGTTATGGTTTCTTAGGCTAATATTAAAATTGCCATCTTTAGCATGTTTATCTCCCGTTGGAGGAGATTGTCTGATAAAATTCTGTGCCAGAGGAAAATTGACCATGTTTTAATTAAGTTCTCTCTATACAACCCACAAAGTAATTCATCAACAGTGACTGCATACAAACACTGAAGGAAAACCTTTGAAGTGTTCATGTGATTCTCACCACAATAACTGGGCAAACACAGGAAATTCCCAACATTTTTCTAAGACAGGCTCAAACATAACTGCCATAATATATTATCCATCTGTCAATGTGGTGTGTGGCCCATAAGGAAGCCATTGTCTTCTAATTTGACCCTTGAATTTTGTGTGATTTTCCAACAGTTTTATTGTTAGCTTATTTACGTATCATACAATCAAATAGTTCAATCATTTAATCATATCAAGGGGAGCTATACAATCACTACCATATCTATCTTTGGGGGGGGGGACCATCACTGCCCTCTGGTGGTCGTGGGAGCTACCCAGCCTTGCTCCTGGAGAGCTGCTGCTGGATTTGAACCGTCAAGCCAATGGGCCGTAATACTGCACTCAACCACTACGCCACCAGGGCTCAGCACCATACCATATCTATCTTAGAACATCACCCCTTTCCTTGAAGATTAACCTGCCTTTAAATGAGTTGTATACTCACGAATTTTTTTTGGCATCACTGCCCTCTGGTGGTCTTTGAAGCTCACAAATTTTTTTTGAAGAACTAAAAAGGATTTTTAAAAAAATCCTTCCTTTAATGAATATTGGATGAAAGTTTTGTTAATAAATTCAGAATATATATAACATAAAGACATAATATATATATATACATATATATACATGTTTTTGTTTTATATTGTTAATAAAATCCTACAATTGCTTCTAAAGAGAACCACACATGGTTTGGAAACCTTCCAGCCATTACAGAAGGCTCCTTCTTGAGAGAATCTTGAACTTGTGCTGTGCACGATCATTCTAAGGCTGATACACGGAGACAATAGCCAAACCTGGACCCTGAGAGAGGCTTCACTTTCTGAAGGGCAGGACTCACCTCACCTCACAAGTACGCACCACTCCTCAGTTATACTGAGAAGTTTGGGGTTTATATATTTTGTATTCATTTCGTCTTTCAGCCATTTCCTACCTCATCACTGGAGTAAATAGCACAGCAGCCACATCTGATCTCCCCTGGCTTCTCTATGGCCATAATAAGGCAGAGAAGAGACATGCCTTCATTCTCCATACCTTTTTGTTTTTGTTTTTTGGGGCCATCACTGCCCTCTAGGGGTGGGAATAGGAGGCCCAGCCTTTGTTCCTGTAGAGCCGCTGCTGGAATTGAACCTCCATCCCAGTGGGCAGCAGTCCCGCGCACAACCACTACGCCACCGGGCTCAGCCCTTCTGCATACCTTTTTATCCTCTGACACCCACCATTCCTCTGACTGCATTGGATACTTTGTTGCAACAGTCACACACAACTCACACACATACTCAGGATCATGGTGTTTATGAGGGAAATTTCCAGCCCTGTGGAGTGGTGGTTACACTTTGGGCTGCTAATTGCAAGGTCAACAGTGTGAGACCACCAGCTGCTCTGAAGGAGAAAGATGGACTTTCTACCCGCATAAAGAAGTAGTCTCAGAACCCTCCGAGGGCGGTTCTGCCCTGTCCTATAGGGCTGCTATGAATGACCATTGACTCAATGGCAATGGGTTTGGATTTATTAGGGAATGACCACAGATCACCACAAGTCAGACACAGTAACACCATTGCTCCAGAGGTGTCAGCAGCTGTTTCTCTTCCTGGTTCTTAGCCTCTCAGCTATGCAGTCTCTGGGGCCCTATTCTCCAAGGGCTGGGAAGCTTACTCTTTGTTCTACCTCACAGTCTTAGAGTCTCTCAGGGCTCCTCTGTTCTGTCTCACGGTCTCCTTTCCTCAGCCTGACCTGCTCAGTGCCATGGTCTCCGTGCTGCAGCCTCTGGTGCCTCTGTTTCCAGCCTTTGCCTCTTCAGACAGAGATCTCAAATATATTTCACTTTGGTTCTT